>WUAP02060003.1:0-34603 GCA_015163945.2 Stichodactyla helianthus
CACTTTCGATATTTGGTTGAGTGATTACACACAATAAGAACCGAATCGAGGCTCTGGGGAATAACAATGAAATAATCATAAGATCGAGTATGTTATGTCTTCAAGCAACATAACATACTCAAGAAACAAAAAACATACTCAATCCAATCATTTACCAAGCAAATAACATCGAAATAATCGTAATTATTCTTTTGTTTCCCCGGAGCCTCAACTCGGTTCTTAGTGTGCGCGATCACTCAACCAAATATCGAAAGTGGGCTGTTCGGAATTGCTTACGACAGTGAAGGATGGTGATACGGTGGTCGGGGAGGGATCGCAGTACAACTATCAGGGTGTGTTAGGGAGGATCGTGATACAGTGGAAGGGAAGGACTAGAAACTAAAACCACTTGCCCCAGATGGAAATACTTCCGGTCAATTTCCGTATGCCCTTTTTTCTTTTATTAATCCATAAGTCAATTTTCACAAACTTTGTTCATTCAGATTCCCCTTCTCGGATAAACAACCATATTCTTAACATCACATCGATTTGGAACTTCGTTGCAAGCAAAAGACATGTATTTCTTGATCACCGACTTTAAATTGTTCTTCAAAACGCGTTGTACGGCCGCTTCGTTTGCGTTTCGATTATAGTAGTACTGTCGAGGAAGTTTCTTGTAAGAGCTTGCCTGTACTTAAGTGAAAGCAAAATAAACAAATACTAACAAAGAAATGTATTGGACCTGTCGAAACACGTCTTGCTTTATCCAGCCAAAGGTTCCGTTTAATTTTGTCAAATTACCTCCCAAATTTCCATTCAGCCTGGCAAAGAAAATGGCGGATTGGCTGTCGCCAGCGCGAAATGCATTGTAGATGACTAGGATTGGCCAATCAGTTTGACTTACCAGAACAGTCGGGCACTGGTAGATTTTCTGATACAGCAACCCACTCTTCAGATTGAATACAAGTGTAAAATAAACTTTGCTATGGGAGGAAAATCATAGCAACTTTCACAAGTAGCAATGCATAACCTGTTGGGATGATTCTTGGCGTTGCATACCATTGCAGCGTTGACTGGCGCACGGAGATCTGGTCACACGGTAACTGTACTCAAACAATTAAAGACGACATAGTTAATCCACACATTATTATACATTTTACTTACTATCTCTCTACCCGGTTAGCTCAGTTGGTAGAGTATTGGTCTCTTGTGCGGGAGGTCGTGGATTCAAAACCTGGCTGGACCAACTCTCAGGGTCTTAAAATAACTCTCAACTAAGGTGCTGTCTTATAACAACTGCAGACTTGTTAGACCTTCACATGGCTCGGATAATCACGTTGATGGCGGTCCCGCGCATTTGATTATATTCACATTAACTGATTGGCTGTAAAATCACAGGGAGCCCACTTTAAATAGAAGTGAAAATAAAAAATAAAATTCAGCAGTATTAAATCTATTTTTATTTGAGAATTACGAGACTGAATGCTTTACATGCTGTGTTTAGTATGGTTTGCGCATGTCTAATTTTTCTAACGCCTACGCCTCCCACATTGATCAGAACGTCAAAGGACTATTAGTTCTGATAGAGAAAGATTTTATTCCACTGATGACAAGGGGTTAATCTTACATGGTCTAGGGGCCGACTAACCTCTCCCTTTCTTATGATTCTGACCAATCAGAAGCCTACACACAGAAGAAAAATATTTGTGCAAATTGCTCAAGCAGGTTAACTTTTGCAGTTACATGAAAAAAGCACGTTTCTTTTGCCCTAAACGACATCTAGAAATCAAATTTAGATTCTAAAGGCTCAATGAAACGTTTCAAAAAATTAATTTTGTTAAAAAGAATGAAATGCTCGCAAGTATATGCGAACGGAGAGCAAAAACTGCCAAAACTTGTTCATCAAAATTGGCCATTAAAAATAAAATTCCAGCAAATAAAAGAAGAAAACTTCTTAGCATCAGTCTGTTTGACTAGCTGTTGCCTTCCTTGTCATTCCAAATCCATATTCATGCAGCTCAGTAAACTTTAAGGTGATTTATTACTCCAATTTGAAAAGTTTTAATATTACTTATAGGTTAGTTATGTAATAATTGTCAAAAAGAGTGACAGCAAACTTTAATGACATTATTTATTACACAGTGATTGATCACAATACTATTTTTCATAAGACTTGCAAGTCTTCATATAAACTTGCTTGAGCCTTCACTAAAGAAAAGTTACAAAAAGGACTTTGGTAGTCATGCATAACAGGAGTCAGAATCTTATTGGACTTGAAGGATTATTCATTATCTAACTGTTTTTGAATTTTTCATAATATCACTATAATTCTTTTTATGGTGTTTTGTATCCTTTTAATTGTTCCATCTTTAAAACAATACAACTCTTTCTAGGCATCTCAAAAAGCTTTCAACCATGTATTTGTGTGGGATATGATGTAATGCCTTTGGAATCAGAGTCTTGTTAACATTAAATTTTGTTGATGTAAGTAATTATGTAAAATGCTATCCTTGTAAATGCTTCTTGGCTGCCAACTGTACTTTTCGATCAAAATTGGCAGAAGTTATTTTGCTGTTTATTTCATAAAATGGATTCATGACAACCTGTAGAAGAGGAAAAGAAAAGGTTTTAACAATATCAAATTGAAATCGATACCTCTTAACTCAGCGCAAGGGCCATACTATGAGTTATGGCCTGAGTTTTCTCCAATGCCTTGTGGCCCAAGTGCAAAGCCCACAGGCCATAAAAAAGTGAAGAAAACAAAGTTCCATGACTTACATACAGACCAAGCAAGCAAGGTTAATAATATGTTTATTATATGGCAACGCAAACCCAAAAATAAGGTTGGTAGCTCACACCATAAGTTATTGACTGCAAATTGGCCAATGAGAGCGCATTAAATTACCTTGCTATATAATAATAGAAATTATTACAGCTTATTTCTCTTTCTAAGAATTCATCCCATTGAACTAAGGAGCCGTATTCAGATGTGTGAGATGACAGAACTTTTCTCAATCTCTTATTGAATATAAGTGGAGTATAATGCAGTATGGATTACCTTTATAAATATTTCATAAACATCACTGAAAAAGTTCTTGATTCCATCTTCATTCTTTAAGTCATGTAACATCATAAATCTCATTCCTGAATGTTGTTAAGGATAATACCATACCCAATACCTGGAGTGACAAGTAAATTTCTACATTTGTGTGTTATGGGTGGGTAGGTGAAGGTTCATGGCAAGCAATATTAATTATCCTAAGATGATAAAAACAAAGACAACCTAATGAGAAATCTTTTGTTACACACCTCCCTCTATGGCTGTGATAATGCAAGTTAAGTGTCTCTTTTCTATGAAACTCATATGTTAAAAGATGGATCACAAATGACTTGTCTAAAGGACAGCCCGGCTGGTATGTATACTTTCTGGAAATATATAATTATTATGTCAAAGGATATCTCCAGCTGTGACAAAAGCAGAGACAAACCATTCATTAAATTTGTCAACACTTTTCAAATACCTTGAGAAGAAAAAGAGGAGTTCACATATTTAATTTATGAAGCATATAAACTTAGTTATTAGACATGTCAAACAAGCTATTATTAAAGTGTAGATGATACAGTACATACATCGTGTTAGTGCTCCACATCAACTCGTCTACAAGATCCAAAGCAGCATGAACAATAAACTGATTTAAGTGTCGATGGTCATCTTTCTGTATAACATAAAATCAAAAGCAAAGAATAAGACCATAAGAGAAGCTACTTTTAAAGTAGATTCACTGAATATCTTTGAATTCTATCTTCAAAATCACCTTGTAAGACTGATCAACTTGTGATGAGTCCATGGATTTCATTTGTGGATTAAACTCTTTCTCGTACACGGGATTATCATGATGTCCAACGATAGCAAAGTAATAATTTCCAAACATATTTCTGTTGATCACTTCTTCCCCATTGCAAAAGTAACATGACAGGCGTCACTAGCAGAAAGTGACAAAGACTAGGCTCTAATAAGGGACCGCTCATTTATTAGAGTGGGGGGTGGGGGGGGTGGGGAGGCTGGTGCAAAAGTGGATGTGCCATGTTTGGTTTTTCCTGACCCCCCTTTTTGTGATGCACAATTTGTTCTGACCCTCCCCCCTTCGTACATACATCAACAATGTCTGATGACAATATATTTGCATAAATTTCTATAGCCCTCCCTTTTTCCTTGCACAAAAATTGGTGACCCCCCTCTCCATTTGCACCAGCCCCCCCTCTAATAAATGGCCGGTCCCTAACTGTTTTGCTTTATAAAATTTAATTTGGTTTTCTTTTCTATATGTTTTAAAAATACTTTTTAAAATTGCAATGATAACATAGCTCCGAAATTAAGATTTTTAACTCTACTTTTTTCTGTGCTCTATAAGAAAGAATTTTTTAGGTGCCGAAATTATTTCGGAGAATCACGAATCCATTCGACTTACCTTCGGCTTTTCTTCGCTGAAATTTTCTCGACGAAATGTTTTACAACTCCCGAATGTTTGCCGAATGTATTCGCGTTTTTTTCGGTTCCTCGTCGTGAAGCTGGTATCCCAGATTCCCATGATTCCTGGTGGTGTATTTTTCCACCAATGACATGTCTGGAAGAAGAGCTGTGGCGCGAGTAGTCAACTTTGCTTGCATTTCTTGTACAACCATCTTTAACCTCCAAAAGTTGGTCTATAATCACCTTTTTCTGCACAATTATAGCCACTGCTTTGCTAACGGCGCTGGGCAAAGTTCCTTTGTAAGGTAAATCATAGTTTATAACAGATGTTTTTGCTGTGAGTTTGCTTGAAGGTGCAGAAATTGTCTTGTGGAAAGTGGTTCCTCGGTTTTCCAGTTGTCGTAAACATTGTCTTGGTCAGCCGTAGAAACGCGTTAAATCCTTGTTGTCATGCAACGCAAACGATAAAAATGCTTTGATCTTTTCTCCACTGTCTAAAGAATTCAGGTTTACTACACCAAGAAGGTTTCTTCGTTGGTTTTAGGGTTCTCTAATGCAGTTTACTTAGTTTTTCTTAGTGGTATAAGCTGTCAATTTTGGTCGTGAAAATAAAATATATAAACATAATCTTTGCTTTTGATAAGATAACGGTAAAATGAACTGACAAACAGTAAGTCCCATAGTGATACCAACTGGAGTGTTTTTCTAAACGACCCTTGTGGCCAATAGTTTTGACATCTCGACAGCAAAGCTCACTTTTATTTGCACAATACAGGTATTTCACTAAACGACTATTAATGTTTAAGTGAACCTTAATGGTTTATGCATGATCCTACAGCATTGTTTCTGTATTTTTAAACAAACCGTCCAGTAGCAGTTATTTTGATTATTTGATTAAATGTATTTTGTACACGTTTGGTGTCTTGAGCTTTCTCCTACCTGTGATCTGTATAAATTAACCTTTTTAAAATCAAACGTAGTTTTTATACATCCAAAGAGAATGGGGTCTCCCTATACCCTTCTTGCAAAACAAAAAATATTTACCATTTCATAATCCTGTTTCTCTCTCCTCTTCCTCTATCCCCATTGCCTGCCCTGCTAATTTGAGTACGCCTTTTTTTATAAGGTACATTGTACCAGTAAGTGGTACATTCAAGGGACCATGGCCTCTGGTGGTGGTACTCCAGGTGGAAAAGATAGAAAGCTGCCAAAAATGTCTTCTCTATCAGAGCCTCGTCCCAAGAAAAGACCAGTTCCTAGGTTTGATAGTAATTTTGATACAGAATTGAGCTTGAATACTGAGTTGAGAAAAGCAGAAGATAGCATTAGTCACAGATCTCTGCCTAATAATCTGGTAGGTACATTGTTATTCTCAAGGTTGATTAAATACTCCCATGTTTTTAAGCATTTTTAACAATTTCTAACTATAGGGCTGGTCATTGGGAACAAATGGTTATATTCCAGAAAGAGGTTCCAGTGGTAATAGCCAAAGGAAAGGCAAACACTTTGAACAGGTTAAACTTGACAAGGATTCTGCTGCAATATCTGACTCACCTCCACAAGTTGAATTCAAACGGAAGAAGCACCATACCCCAGCTACTATACCTCGCACAAAGTTACCTGTAGGTACTCCTATTGCTGAAAGAATTGCCCTGGAAAGGCTCAGACAACACCTTAGTTTTGGGGAAGATGAGGTCAGTTGTGTATCTTGATGATTCCGTTTCTGTTTAGTATGATTTAATTATTATTTTACAGCTTGATGTTGAATTAATATGAAAAAGCATTCATTACTTCTGAACTAAGAAACACACTCTAAGGTTTTTCTTTTTACTCTAAAAATTTCATTATTCATTACTTGTTGCTGTGGTAAGACAGCATCAGCTAAAACCAGTGACATTTTAAAGCAAGATGAATATAAAATTTAATCTCTGATGTGAAACAAAACATTTTCACTGTAGTTACCAAGTCAGGGGCCTAGTGGTAGTGGAGCCCAGGATGGGGTAGTATCTTCAAGCCAAAGTTCTGCAGCCAATAATGAGAGAGCTCAGTTAGCATTAAGGCCAGGAGCAGCCTTTCAAGTACCTGTAAGGGAAACTAATGAGACTGATACTACTCATGCTGTTGGTGGTACTGAAGAGAGTATGGGTGAGCAGGTAGGTTTGTTATTGTTTGTATTGTAATTAGCAATAAATAGTTGTGAGATTTCAGCTAATATGCTTACTTGATTTATCTTGGTACAATTTCAGGTTGATACTTCTAAAATCCTTGAAAGATTAAAACAAGTCAGGGTGAGGCATCTAGTGTATACAATTAATGTCGCAGTTTTACTTATTATCTTAGTATTGTTAATTATGACATGTTTTTGCTTCAGGATTTTCTCAAACAAGCAACATCAATGTTTGTATCAATGAGTACAGGGGGATCTGATGAACAAAAGGTCATTATGAACGTTATTGGTATATCTGTTTTATATACTGTTTTTCTGCATGTCCAATAGCCTCAAATTTCTTTGTGATAAAATATTTGCTTTCATTTGATTCTTAGACTAAAGATTTTGAGCAGGCAGCAAAGCTAGCAAGGCTTATCAAACATCTTAAAATACAAGAGAAGGCTTACACTAGCCTGCTGCAAAGATCAATAGTGAGTACCAATCAACTCAGAAAATTAATGTAAAAAAAGTTCCTTTTTGTACCCAGATCGATGTAATAGAGGAATACTGATTTAATTGTTTGACTTTACAGGCTGTAGATGATGAATCTGGAACAGAAAACACCCTTTCCTTAAGTCTACATTCATTTTCAGGAGATGAAAAAGTAAGGATGTTTTATTTTCTTACATTTATGCAATACAAAAATCATTGTACTTAGAAACATACCCAAAGTGTACTTCAGGGTAGCATTGCCTGAGTAACTACTGTTGTAGTTAGTAGGAATTCACTCTTATCTCCACTGATTTTTTTTCAGAGTGAATCTCATTCAGCAAGGGATGAAGAACTTCAAGGATTACGACAGCAACATGCCTTACTCCAGAAAATGCTGGAACAACAAAAACAAGTGAGGTCATATAGATAGATACTGTAAGATGCAAAGAGAAAATATTTTAATATTTTTAATATTTAATATTTTAAAATATATCTCAACAGTGTGTGTGTGTTTCATTTGTGTTCAGCTTAAAGAACTTCAAACAAGGCAGGCTGCTTTACTCACACTACAACGAGATGCAGAGCAGAGACTTGCTGAGGCTGAAGAAGAGGTAAATAGTGCTATTACTTTATACCTGTAGTTAGTAGTTCTGTTAAATATTATTCATATTTGAACATTTATTTTGATCATGATGAATAGACAACTAATCCAGATGAGGGTGCAGTTGGAGGTGCAGATTATGACACAGCTAGTGGCAGAAGTAGAAGTGGTACAGAAGCTTCAGAGGTTACAGCAGAGGTAATGATTCTATCTAATAATATCTATTTAGTAGTACTGTAGAGAATCCATTACTAATCTTGCTTAGTATTCCATCCACTTGTGTATCCATTCATTCAATTCTCATCCATTCTGTCCATTCTTTTCTCTTTGTGAGTTTCAATCTTTCCTCTGCTGGTTATTTTTCTCAGGGGAGTGCAGATGAGTGGGGATTTATGCCAGAGCAAGTTGCTCTGCATAACTTTATGCAAAGAAACAAAGAAAAGGTAGCAATAACAGCTCTTTTTACTATAATATTCATTAATCAGCTTTTTATTAACCCATCCTTATTTTAAATTTAAAAGCTCAAATGTACATAATGTACACATCAGTCAAAAATTGTACTGCATCTGTACCTCAGCAGCTTGTTGTGCAAAATGTTGCTTGCAATCTTGCAGATGTGGAACCAAGCTCAGCATTTGTTATGCTAGTGTCTCTGTAAGCCAAATTTCTAATTATACTGGCCAGGACACTTGATGTTATTACATGTATATGTTGGCCCTATTATTTTAGTTTAGAGCTGATGATGAAAAAGACAAGGATGAGGGTAACCAGAGAAAGAGAAAGAAAAACCAACAGGTATTGACAAAGATTTTGATGATGGGAGGGAAGATCACAATAAGACACCCTTTCCAACCCCAGAAAGCAGAACTCTTGACAAGGGATATGTATTGTGGATAGCATGAATATGACAGCGACTGATTGATTGTTCTAGGTGGTTAGGGCTGAACGTGGTCCCAGTGTTGACCTTCAGTCATCCTCTGATATTCAACCAGATAATGAGGTTTGTACTGTCAATTGTTATGATATTCATTCAGAAAGGAATACTCTAAAATCCACTTATTAAATCAAGGGAATTGTTTGTATAGTGTATTAAATTATACATTTTTCTATTTGCAGGAAGCAGCACTGGCCATTGCAGATGCAGCACAGGAGAGACTGGAGCTTGAAAATAAGCTAATGGCTCTCCAGGCCAAGAAGGAACAAATGGATTCTCTTTTGAGAGAGCTCCAACAACTAAGAGAGGCCCAGCTAAGAAAGGGTTAGTAGTACATGACTTCTGATCATTAGCAAAGACAGAAATGGACTGATTGCCTGCGACTTATTGTAAGTAACAGAATGATTTTCTTATGAAACTGCATTGGTATTGAGTCATCCATTGCAATCAAAATGGTTAGTTAATATCGTAGCAGAACATATGTTATGGCTACAGTAGAGCATCAAATTTTCTACATTTTTCCTTCCAAGTATCATGTTTTTACTACTGCTTTGCAACTCATTTTCATCATCTTGATTGTGTTTTAGAGTCATTAGAAGCACGAAAGCCTCGTGGCTCAAGTGTAAATGAAGCAAAGCAGGATAATGAAGATGAGAAACCACTTGCAACAGCCTCCCAAAAACTAGATGATGACAGTATATTGGAAGCCTTGGAAGTACATGAAAAACTAAGGTATATCAAGTAAACAAGAAAAAGAATGTTGTAATTCTATCATTTGTAACATGACATGCCAATTTTACAGTGGGCTATGCTTGTTTTTTTCTTGTTAACAGAAAATTACAAAGTGTCAGGCAACACCTCAAACAGCTGAGAGATATGATTGGCCATTATCAGGTACATGTAACAGTGTATGGACCCTTTGAATAATACTTAATTCTTTGTGTAATGACCTAACTATCATTTGTAATATCAGTTGCAAATTTTCTTAGGAGTAGAATCTTATATGTTTAAAATTTGTTTCTCTTTGGTCACAGGAACCAACAGGGAATGAAGCTGCTGGCATTTTAGCCGCTGCAGAAGACAGTGCCCCTGAGTCTGGGAGGGCAGAAGAAACTGAAGGAGGAGGAGCAGTTGGAGGTACTCCTGTAGCTTTATCTGCCACTGGTCCAGATAATTCATCAATGGATTGGATATTGAACTATGGTATTGAGGACCCAGAGCTCCTCAACAAGCTAAGGTAAAATGTCATTGTCAAGACAGTTTTGGATAACTATGAAGAGATTTTAAAATGGACCTCTTTTTTTTGGGCATAACGTTTTCCCATTTCAGACCATGTCATCCTCTTGGGAATAAGATTCTTTGTTTAAAGTTCATACATATTAACATATCTTCTCAAGCGTTTCTTAGAAACAAAGAAATAAAGCACAAGGGAATGATGTGATCTATAATCAGTAAAAATTACATCCAAGCTAAAGTAGTGCATTATCCTGAAATCAGACATATTCAATTACTAATAATTTATATTAATGGGGTTTAATTTCCAGGCAGTTGCAGGCAGCAAGAGAAAGAGTTTTACATCTCAAGCAAACAAACCAAACAGTACAGGTGTGTGAACATTCACCAATGGAGTTGGTATCAGTCACACTTGTGAACACTTACTGCTTCACAGTACTTTATTGTCAAATATCTATTTCCAGAAAATATCCATCCCTCCTCATTCTCTCTGGAGAAAGGTAGATATTTTCTGGAACTAAGGCAGTTTTTTGTGTGTGTGTTTACATGTAGTTGCCAATGGGAACATCGAGGCTTCATAATGAGACCAGCAATCCACAGTTAGTGCAGAATCAAACAGAGGATTCAGAGACTGATGGTACAGCAACTGACACTGAAAGCAATGCTAGTCAGGCTAGTTCTAGTTTGAATGCATTGGCTTGGCAGGATGATCCTGAATTCCAGGAAAAGATCAAGTGAGCATAATTAAAATCAATGATTATGTAAGTAGTACTAAATGGATTGCTTTTACTGACATAACAATTCATTTTGCTATAGCAAGCTGAACTCAGCCAAGAAGAAATTGAAGCAACTACAGGAGTTGGTCAAAAGAGTGCAGCAGGTATTATTATCACCCTCTTCCTTTAAAAAAAGGGCAAAAATAATATATATTTGTTATGTACTAGTTTCCTGATGGTGCACCAGTTTTGCCGACTGAATTAGCAGAATTAAGCTTTGATGAAGTGGATGATGATGATGATGAAGATGAAGTTGAAGAATCAGAGGAGTCAAGCACTGCTGATGACGACAATGATAAAGATGATGTAGGTGAAAGAAGCTCTGGTTTGCCAGATGAGGAGGATGGACAGTCCACAGACAGAAATCTGAACTTGCAAGATATTACTGGTAACTAAATCCACTTATACCAATAATATATTAATAAAAGGCTGGCTGCTTTTTTGGGTGGGGGAGGGAGGAGTCATTGGAAACTTTTCTCCTTGATTATTTATTTCATTGAATTAAATTCATAGTAAGTGAACAAGAGGCAGAGTATCAACTGAGACTACAAAAACAGAAGAATGAATTAGACAGACTGCTTGAGGAGCGCCGCAAGTTGCTAGAAATGCAACAGCAACTAAGTAGACTAACACAGCAACAAAATGAGGCCCAAATACCTTCATCTATGAATGACCCCAGCCAGCATGTGAGTATGACTTGTTGATCATCAAGCTTCTGTTCACAAGGTTGTCTAGGCTGCTACCTTAGTATGCAGCTTGAAATTCTTTCATAAGTCACATAGTAATTATTCTTCATTTATTATATTTATAGGTTGCATCTAAAATACCTGTAAAGAATACCAGCAAAGTCAGAACAAGCAATTCTGGATCTCCAAGTCTTATAAGAACGGAGACGTTTACAGTTAACAGGCCAACTATACCTGTCAGACATGTTAGTGATAGCGCTACACAGACTCAGCCTTTTGAACAACCTGCTCTGAGGATGTCAAAGTCTAATAAATCTTACTCTGTGGATTCTGGGGAACCTTTGCAAGGTAAAGAGAAACCTTCTGGAAGTGAAGGAAACATGCAGGTTAACACTGGTTTTAAACAAAATGGACCAAATCCACATGGGTGTATTTACTTTACCATTTCAGACCATTGTGTCATTTCCTTGGGTCTTGCTTCTTTGTTTCTTGGTAGTGCTTGAGAAGATATAATATGGATGAGCCTCAAGAAAGAATCACATTCTCAAGGTATTTACAAATGGTCTAAAATGGGAAAACATTACACCCAAGTGTATTTGGTCTATTGTGGAACTATCTGCAAACTTACATATGTGAAATTTAGGTTTAATTTTTGGTTAAGAAAGTATAAATTAAATTTAAAGGTGGGACAACATCAAGTGCTTTGGTTTGGTCAGAACTCAGACGACAGAGAGAACTCCATGAAGAGAAGCTGAAGAAGCGCAAACACCGCCTCTTGAATGAGAAGCGGAAAAAAGCAGGATTGGATGATGTGTCAGAGGGAGGGACGTACTCCTTACGAAGTGCCGATGTTGATGAAGGGTTTGGTGTTAGCATGATGAGTGCTGATATTACTACAGCTACATGGGGTGGCTCTACACAACCCAGTAGTACTCAGAATGATTCTGCAGTCTCTGAAGATGAATCTGATGGAGAAAATCAGGAAGAGGAGGTACATAATACATGCAGCTACTCTGGTGCTTTCTCACATCCAACAAAATTTAACCCAATTTATATTACTTAAAAAACTCAGAAAAGCCTTACTTTTTATGACTTTATTTTTACACTGTTTTCAACTATGTGCTTTTCACTAACATCCGACAAAAACCTGACATTCCCCTAAGCACAACTTTCCATTATTTCTAGTTTATGTATTTCATAGTGCCACGCGGTCCACATATTCATATAATTCCCCAAGCACAGGTAACCCATAACAATCAAAAGAAAAGAACTACAACAAAATGTTAATCAAATCTCAAGTCGAAGACTTTCAAGCTGAGTGAACAACTAGCTGCATAAAGCATTGTTGGACAAAACCTCTGGCCCTCGCTCTTTGTTTTTAAAATCATTTCTCACATGGTTTGGGATGACACAAAGATAAAATTTCACCCTTTTTAATACTTTTGGACTTTTCTAGACCTCAAAACACATCAGATTAAATTTCCAATTGTTTTCAGGTTGAAAATCCTGATTGAACATAGGGCCACCATGAAAAATCCCAACGAACTGTGATTGGTTAGAGAATTTATTTCTGCTCAGCTGGTTGGTTGTGACAGCTTCAATCCCAGGATTCCTGTAAATAGACTTCAGTAATGTGTTATGAAATCCATTCATGTGCATAAAATTCTCTTTACAGATTGCTGTTGAAGTTGAAGATGATTACCCTGATGGTATTGTCCAGGCAGAGGAGGAAGAAGAGGAAAGAGATGAACAAGACACATACCCGGGAGGTGCAGCTGATGTGTTTAGAAGCAGAGAGCGTGTACCAAGAAGCTATGGCATAGGACGTTCATTAATAGGCAAGAAACGTAAGAGATAATCAACTTTTCTTTATCTTCTTTATGTCAAATTCTTCTGTTGGCTAAGTGAGTTTAAATGATTTTACAGGTAGTAGAGGAGCCAGGAAGAATGACCTGTCATGGCCTAAGATTGGTTCTGATAGAAGTCCAAGACAACGGTTAAGACAACAGGTAACCAAGATGTTTACTCTAGAGTATTTGTACTCTAAATACATTGTATGCCATTAAAATAAGAAAAAAGGCTTAAAAGAGATGTTTGCTTAATTTCACAGAATTTTACCCCAGCAGAGCAGTTAATAGAAGAACGTGAGAGAGAACAATTTATCCTTGAAAGACAAGCTTGGGAGCAACAGTGTGGCCAACTGCATGAAGAAGTAGCCAAGTTAACTAATATGTGTAATAACCTGCTTAGAGATCAACAGTCTCTTATCACAGCTCTGATTGGACGGAATAATCTTAGTACAGGTCCACAGATGACTCCAATGTCTGCTACCAGTGGTAAGGATTTCTTTAGAATTAGGTAAATGTGACCCAAAGTGACGGTAACAATTAATGGTGATGAGTTATGAATAGATATGGTGGTATAAATAACAAAGGAAATAAAATATTCTGAAGGAATATCATAGTGGACAACACTGAATCAACTTCTGGTTTAATCTTGTTTCTTGTCATTTTCTTTTTAGATTCCAACCCTTTCCATCAGTACCAGCAAAAGCAACAAGAAGCATACCAAAGTCTTCAAAGCTACTTTGACAACCAGCGATATCTCCTACAACAGCAACAACTAGTACAAACCCTTAACCAATGTTACATGCAGCTAAATCACCAACAACAGGATCTGAATTTTTTACAAGGGAAGTTCCAACAATTGTTTTCTGGTAATAGTAATCCTCCATCAGCTGGACCTTCACCATTGCCACGATATAACATGCCAGGTACTTCACAAGGTTATCCATTTGGTGCTGCAAGTAACCTAGGACTATCATCATTTCAACCTAATGGGATGCCAAGCTTCTCATTTGGCAGTCATTCCAATGTTGCACCTACAACATTTCCATCATTGCCAGTATTCTCCAGGACAGGGATCAACACAACGTACACCCAACCTGGACCAACAGCTTCAGAACCATCAGCATCTAACACCTTTACCTATTCTCCATTCCAAGCCAGTAGACTTTCTGCTACTGTTAATGATTCTCTTAACAGAAGAGATGTACCTTGGTCAGTACCTGGGCCTGCAGTAAGTCAACCTTCAGCTGCCACACTGCCAGAGAGTATTCATGTTCCAAGCTGGGTGCCTGTTTTCTCTGATGCCTCTAGGTTTCCATCAGTGCATACCCAGACTGAAGATGCAGCGAACCCAGAAACAGGAGTTCCTAGTCCAAGATTTGGTGCATTTGGTAGTCATCCATCGTCTACTCCTGCTGGTGGTGGTATTGGATTGCCTTCTTCATCAAGATATGGGCCTATCACTACATCAGCTGATGTTGCAGACACTAATTTGTTAAGGAGCTATAATCCATCTGCATATGCAGGTAATGTGCTGCTTGTCAATAATAATAATAATAATAATAATAATAATAATAATAATAATAATAATTTAAATAATAAATTTCAAGAAGAAACAACATTTTTAATTTTTGCAAATGTGTTTTGACGTGAACTCACGTCATCATCAGTGTGATTACAATGTAGTAGATGTTTGTGAATATTAAAAATGTTGTATTCTTCTTGAAACTTATAACTACTTTACTGCTTCAGCGACCTTTAAATAATAAAGCAATCTGTGTATCTCTCCATCCACTCATGAAGGGCTTTTGCTATGGCAAAACTAGAATCCTTTGGTTTTAGAAAACCTGAAACATCTAGAGCACACTAGCGTTCATATTTGCCTCTAGTTTGTTGTTTCAGTCTGGCTTGCTATATCAGTGTTCATCATACCTCTTTATATTTTAACTTAGAATCATCATCAATTGTGCATACCAGACCTACTCCACCAACAGAGGTAGTAGGCCGTACATTTCCTACGCCTCTCAGAGCACAAGCAGTTGCTAACTTGGCAAACAAAGATCTGTCTTCTCAGACCTCAAAACCACCAACACTGCCAGTGAAATGTGGCTTCGACTCAGTGGAAACATCTTCTCAGACCTCCAGTGTACCAGGGGAAGTCCATGATCCTGCTAAAAGGTAAGAGAATCATCCAAACACAAGGTTGACATCTTGTGCACAACCTTGTTTGAATAAGAAATGAACATCATAGTATTCTGGCCAGCTGTACAACAAAGTATGGCAAGTATCATGCTATCATTCCGTTGTAGGCTCAAAATGTTTTCAATGGTTGTCTTTCTGTAAGCTTTAAACATTTCTGTCATTTCATGTTTTCCCCTCCAGGCCATCTCAAGATATTGATCGGTAAGTAAGATGTAAACTCGTGTATCTTTGTCTTTCATTTGCTAATGGGTATTATTATATCCACATCCACTGGATATGAGCAATTGTGTGCTCTGATTGGTTCCTCTACTACTAGGATATCAGTTCATATCCCATGAGTAGAGAAGTAAACAAAATGGTGGAGCATTTCGCCGACATTATTTCACTTTTTAAACTTGAAAATAATTAAAATCTGCATTTCTGACAATCCAGTGGATGTGGATATAATAAAACAATTATTCCACTCAATCTCATCGTACATGGCTCATAGCCGACAAGGCGCTGTGTGCCTCATCAGCTATGAGCTCATGTACGACTCAATTTCGTGGAATAATTGTTAAATATTCTGCTCCACCATATACACAGAGCATCTGATGCTGGCAGTGAGTTTTCTTTGTTTGAAGCCCTAAGAGATTCCATCTACTCTGAAGTGGCTACACTAATATCCCTTAATGAATCAAGACCTCATTTCCTGGTATGTATTTAGACTAGTTGAATGCAGGCACTATTGAAAATACTGAACAATTGCAACATTGTTTGAAAACCCAATCTTTATGTACCTATTTTCATTCCATGGTCAACAGATTGAGTTGTTCCGTGAGCTTCAGCTACTGACATCTGACTACCTTCGTCAGCGAGCTTTATATGCTTTGCGTGACATAGTCACAAGGTTTCTTACTGAAGATACTCTAGCCTCTGGTATTGTGGATAAAACAGCACAAAAAACTGTAAGTTTTCAGTTATGAACCACAGAATGTTTGGTTTTGGGTTTTAACTGCTATTGCTAATATTATCTCAACCTTTTTTTCATTTCAGAGGTTTCAAGCGTGGGCTGGCTCTAATTCTGAATTGACTCCTAGTGAAACTGTAGAAACATCAGAAGACGAGGTATGATACTGCATGCAGTTTTGTGGGCAACTGTTTGAGTGAAAAATACTAGGAAGGATTGAAATAATGAATGAAATTTTTCCATCCATTTTCTCTGCAGTGCACTATCAGTGTCACAAGCGGGCTGTAAATTTGTCTGTCTAGCTCTTAAATACTAACAGTATGCCTGGGAAGGGATTAAAAAGGGCAAGCAGATATTTTAAGTTGAACATTGACTTTAAAAATGAGTTGATGCTATGCTTATGTTTTTTTAATGCATTCCAGAACTGTCAGGATGAGACAGTATCAGCCCAAGTTGTGACAGAGGGTATTTATGATTATGTGGAGAATGTAGAGTCTGGTAGTACCTTATCTACACCCACATCAAGCCAAACAGGAGATGCTCCATTTGCATCAGAAGCACTTGGGGAAACAGTTATTCATTTTGATGAGGTATAGCTAGCAATCACTTCAATGACATATGTCTGATAAACCAGTGGATGGTTCATACAGCCATTTCATTCATTCATTTAATTCATTTGTTTGTTTGCTGTATTTCACAGGCATTGAATAAGATGCGAGAATATGAGCGGCTTCGAGCTGAGGGCAAGCTTTGTCAACTTGATAATTTTGCTTCTGGTGGTAAGAGTGTTTCTAAAGAAGCCAGTAACAAGCAGGGTAAAGATGATGTAACAACCAGTTCTGCTGGAGACATGGGGAGTGACTCTTCTTTTTCTGATGTCCAGGTATGTAAGGTGCATAATTTTAGTATGGAAATCATGTAGAATTTATTTCTATGGTGGGATATCAGGGTGTGCTGTAGTGTGGCGTATTATAGTTATTAATAAAGTGTAACTATTTTTTCGTAGTATCCTCGTATTGACACACAAGCACTTGACCACCAAATCAAATCGATCATGTCGGTATGTAATATCAACAAAAAAGCTACATTGGATTTTGTTCATGGCTTGACCTTGTTTTTTTTTACACCCATAATACCATTTACAATGTGTTCGTATCTCTGTTGTATTTGTAGGAGGTGATTCCCTACTTGAATGAACACATGGAAGATACATGTACTGCTGATCTCATGGGCTATATACGGGGACTGGTGCTGTCTAGGATCAGAGTCCGAGAAGAACAGGTATGTAGGATGCAGCCACACTTGGTTAGAGGGAGAGAGACATACCCTTCTTGCTCTTACACCAAATTCAAATCAAGCCCTTACCTGGGATGAAGTTAATCA
Source organism: Stichodactyla helianthus (assembly GCA_015163945.2). Taxonomy (NCBI): domain Eukaryota; kingdom Metazoa; phylum Cnidaria; class Anthozoa; order Actiniaria; family Stichodactylidae; genus Stichodactyla; species Stichodactyla helianthus. Next base: position 17,703 of record WUAP02060003.1, read on the forward strand.
GAATGATTAAAATTTTAAAATTTTGCAGGAATTTGGAAGATTCTTCCACAAGCAACTTGCCTCTATATTACATGACTCTCTATCAAAGTTTGAAGGACAAAAGTAAGCAAGATAATATCAATCTATTCATTAAAAGAGGAGCTTTAGGTACCATTAAAATACTCAGTATACTGAATTGGGAACCCAAGACACCAAGAAGAGGTGTCATCGTGGGTAGTGTTCTAGAAGATGATCCCTTTTTAATACATTTTTCATTTCAGAATGAAAGACTGTGGCGAAGATATGCTAGTAGACATGTCTGAGATTCTTTTTAATGAATTAGCATTCTTTAGGTTGATGCAAGACCTTGATGGGTAAGAAACTCCCTTGTTCTTTGTATGCAGCTCAGGGAGCATATTTGTATTTAGATTTTCTATTTCATTGTTCATAGAACCAGTACAAGAGGAAGAAGACCGTTCTGGAGACAGGTACGTGATGACAAAATTTGGCAATGAAACATTTACCTTTCACCTCAGGTTGGGTCCCTGTTTCGATCCCTTTGGTTGTCAAACGTGGTTGTTTTGGTTCATTCATTTCATTTCTTGGTTTCGTTGACTTGTAGGGAGTTGAGAGCGGTACCGATACTGGTACAGGACAAGAAGCAGATAAAGAAGATGAAGGTGATGCTGAAGATAAAGACCAGCGACACGAAGACAGGTATGGATTAAGAGTACAACAGGACCATTATTCTCAGAAAATGCATTGGAACAACTCTTTGCAGTTTAGATTCCTGGCTTGAAGAATAATGCGTGACTGTACTTGTCATCTGATTTCATTTTCTTTTATTCGGCATTTATATCTCTTGCCAAACAGTAACTTTCATATGGTGTTCTGTTTCAGTGCTACAGAAGAGACTGAATCAACAACACGTGATAAACCTGAAGATGATGGTGATGAGGCCGAGAATAAAGATGACGTGGAGGAACAGGACGATGATAGTAATAGTGATGATACGTCATCATCAGAAGACTCTGATGCCGAAGATGAGGCTGCTGCCGATGATGAAGGTGCTGAAGATGATGACCAGCCCCTTTCAAAGGAACAGAAAGAGGCTGAGGAAGAAGAACTTGGCAAGGTAAACTACGTGTACTATATTAATAAACCAGTGAGTTTATTAACAACATTGTTGTAAAGATTCTTTTTTCATTTTCTAAGGATCGAGATGATGATATGGCCGCTCAGTTTGAAGACATGCCAGAAAGGTAACTAAGACAACATTTTCCACTTGGTCTTTTGTTCTTGCTCCTGTTGTCTTCTGTTTGTGTTGCTGGTGTATTGATCAGAGTTAGGGTGATGTTGACTAAGGTCACTGGTTGGTAACTGTATACTCCATTTTCTGGACTAAGCTGTTATTTTTCCTCAAATTTTTAGTTCCAAAGAGAACTCTGCAGAGTCACAGCAGGTGTGTGCTTTATCAATGATCTTTGTTATTTATTCCTTGCAATTATTGCTGAACACTAATGTGTTCCATTTCCGTTTCTTAGTGTGTAAAGTTCGAATTATCTGTCAGTGAATCCAAACCATTTGCCAGGTAAGCTCCTCTCACTTTTGTTTTTCATCTAGTCTCTAGCTGTATTACAAGGGAGTGAATGGGCTTCAATTTTTTCCAATTTGATGGTTTTATGTGGTCTCTCAACTACCTTGTGCGCGCAATGTTGTCATTGTTGAATGGTCTACCAAATAGATGTGGGTCTTACACAGGGGAAAAGAGATCGGATTCTATTCTTTCACTCGCAAGATATCACATACATTTTCTCCTGTTTCTCTGTCATATATTTTGGCGCGCAAATGTTATAATTGATTACATTTTTGTATCATTATCTCAGTGCTGGTAGTGGAGAAGAAGATGGTGAGGAGTCATACGATGACTTGAAATCCAAGAGAACTCTAGAAGAGTGTGAAGGGGGGACAGCTGCGGGTAGAGACAGAGGAGATGGCAGTGATAGTGATGACAGTGATGATAGTAATGCACCACAAGATGATCAAGCACAGGCTACAGCAGCAGCAGCAGTAGTAGCAGCAGCACAGGCAATGGATCAAGCAACAAGACCTGAACATCTACAGAACGGACAGGTTGTTGACCGATATTAGTTTTCAGTAGTGAGATTAAGGTTGTGATCTTTCTCCACAATCTGTGTCTTGCGCATAGTCCAAGAAAATGCGACCGACGCATTACAATTGTTTCCCGGCAATCGAACAACAGTTAAATACGATATTACTAGTGAGATTAAGATTGTCATCTTACGCCAATGAATGCGTTGCGCATCGTTCGTAAAAAAAATGAGCGATTATATAATGTTATCTTAAAAAATCGATGGACACAGTCAGTTCTTTGTCGTTTCAGCTCACGGAAGACCACGATGATTTTGAGGTCATTCTGAATGACTTACCTACTAAACTAACCGGACTTACAGAGGTACGTTGCACAGTCACTAAATATGCACATCCATGTTAGTATTGGGGCTAAAAATAAATCTTTGTACTCTTGTTCTTTCTTAGGCGGATCTACAAGCTCGTATAGCTGAAGAACAAAGTCGTACAGAAGGTGCACAGGGAGTCTTAAGACACATCGATGCTGAGCAAGGTAATACCGGTAAGTGCGGATATGAAGTTGAAGTGCCGTGCGTTACATGTATTCAGTTGTATATGTGAGATTTGTGCTGTCATTTCCCGCCAATGTGGCTATTCCAGATAAAGGCAAACAATGTCGGAGTCATTTCCCGTGAAAGTCAAGGAATAATCAAATATAAAGTAAAGCTATCTTCAGGCTTCCACATTTGCTACCTGATACCATGTCTCCATATTGAATACTGGATCTGTTTGTGGTTATTCCATCCCAGTAACTGCGAAAAGTCGTTGACTGATGTCTTTAGTCTCAGATAACTATGGATCACTATTGATATATTTATTGACAGTGACATGGTTGACATTTGTTGGGTTTGAAATTCTTTTCAGAATTAGCGGGAGATGGAAATACACTACGTGAACCAGGTAACGCCTAATACTGAAGAGTTTTACAGTAATTATGTTAGATTCACTCCGTTAATTGACATGGTTATTGCTTTTGTTACAGAGCCTCCTGTGAAACAAGTTAATGACTCCCAAGAAGGAGAAAAGTAAATCCCATACAGCTTACACAGTGTAGCCTTTCCATGTGCCACAGTGCATGGATTCAGTTATAACTGTATGTAGAGAACACAAGATACTGGCGCGCATTGTAATATTGTGTATTATTTATTGGACTTAGTACCTCCTAGCTATTAGTAAAGCCAGGAAAAACCTAAGAAACCAAGCAATGTATACGTTAGGCCAAACCAGAAAGGTATGGCGGTAGTATCAGTGATTTCTGACTTTCAGACCATTTTAATATGTATATGGTATACGTGTTGTTGAATGATAAATCTAGTTATTAAGTTATTGGGATTTATCACTTGTACCAGTGTTTTGCTCTCAGGGCTGGTAATTTACCCTGATATTAAATAACTTATATCTTTGTTCATGGGTTTATTTGGATAGGGTTATTCTTTGTAATGTTTCAAAGATTGAAAGATTTCTATATTTACGAACTGGTCATTCTCTAACCTTATACTGGACCAGGTGGTAGACATAAGTAATATATTTGATTAGCGATACCGGGCAGTTCGTGCATTTGCATGGGCCAAAATCTCCCGAAAAGTTTGCCCGCAGTATGATTCGCGACGTTATGAAGAACAGTTGCGCTTTCTATTGTAGCATCATTGTCGCGCTGCTTTCTCGTTCTTGGTGATGAGTTACGCATATCTTTTATTCCTTCCTTTCATTTGGCACTGTGATGTACATTATACTGCAGGTACTAACCGTTTGCATGGTTCGTCAAACAATTTTATAATTCTACGTCTTAGAAGTGGTTGAGACTTGTGATCGGGGAGCGCACTGTACTACGACTCTCAAAGGGTTTCCTTAACGAGTCATTGTGATTGGATGGTTAGCGTTTTAGCGTTTTTTTTCTGATTGTTCAGAAGGTATGTCATTTGGGATTCAAGGTGCATTGTGGTTCCCCGTGTCACAGAAAATCTGCTGTATTAAACAGAAAATGTTAAACTAGAATTAACCTTTGGTCCAATTCAAACGTGGTAATTTTCAAGTTTTGAGTATGAACAACGAGAAGAAAGTTTGCAGTAGTTTTTAGGCATAGTTCCACGTTCGAATCGGGCCTTAAGATTCGAAAAATTGGTTTAGTTTTTGAGGTTCTTGTACTGTTATATCAAAGTGTGAAAGTATTTATTAAAGAATTACTAGGAAAAAAGGTCAATAAATATTGATATTTTTACCTCAAATGTTGCTCTTCATAAACTATGTAAACTGTAACTCCTGACAGTGCGTAAAAGCAATTCAGCATCTCCGTTTTCCGTACTGAAAGAAAGCGATCTCGTTAAGGTAATCCTTTGCGCGCTGCACGAAGCTCTTGTTGCAATGGTTTCTAAGACCTGACCTGGTGAAATGAATTCTTAGACTTCGTTATTTTAACAATGAAGTAAAATAAAACCATTGATTCGAAAGAAACATCCCTTACGCCCATTTGTTGAACTGCGCACGCAACCTTAACGCTACAGTTACGTCATCAACTACGTCAGCAATCGAGTAATCTACTGTCAGAGCTGTTGTACAGTTTTTTTTATCTTTCAATATGAGGCGATCCTCCCTTAATGACTGGTTCTACAGCGCAAGAAAGGGCGATGATACCAAACTAAATGAACTAATCACTAATAAACCGACTTGGTATATCGATGTACGAGACGAGAAGGCTAGAACTGCTCTGTACCTGGCTGTTCAATCGGGAAACTTAACGTGTGTAGAAAGCTTGTTAAAAAATGGAGCGGACCCAAACAGGTACTGGATGCGATTAGGTTGAACGCTTATCCGCGCCCAGTAACGATGTAAAGGTCCGTTTACACGGGCTATTTTTTCTGCGATATAAGCATTTGGATTTTGGCTGCGATGCAAAATCGCGCGTGTAAAATACCGGCAATCGTAAGGCGATCTTCTAAATTCACGTCGCCGATGAATCTTTGTTTCGAACATGTTCGAATTTAGTGCGATTTTTGCGGCGTTTCGCACTCAAATCGCCACTCAGGTTTACACGCGCGATTTTTGATTGCAGGTTAATCGCAGAAAAATCGCCCGTGCAAACGGGCATTCAAGGGACGCGCAAGCCGTAGGCGCAGTTCTAGAGTCGTCCTCACCGTGTTTTTCTATATTTCGTTCATTATATATATATTACAAAAAATATTTTCCCCCAGGCGTTCTCAGTTTGGTGCACCAGCTCACGCAGCTATTGAAACGAAGAACTTCGAAGTACTTCGGTTACTTCTGATGTACAGGGCACACTTAAACACTAAAAACGACAAACATTTGACAGTACTGGAGTGTGCAAACCAGGTATTTGGAAAGCAAAATGTGAAATCCTTGCTTGAAAGTATAGGTAAGTACACTAACCGCGGGAAAATGCGGTGTGCATTGGGTAAGAATTATTAACGGGCGTGGCAATTTATGCTTTCTCTCATTCAGTTTGTTTGCAATGTTTTCTCTAGATGCAAAGAAATTCGATGAGGCAGAAAAACATCGGACCATTTCGCAGAAAGATCAAAGTGGAAAGGGTATGTGGTGCTAAAGCCCAGTCATGGCATCGCGAACATCTGGAGATTTCGGCCCCAGTACCGCAGTATCCGTGATCAAAGAGCTAGCCGGCCCCTAGACCGTGCGTGTAAGATTAATCTCATGCTATGCATGATCCAAGAGGCGAATCGTTTTTATATCAGATGACTTACCTCTGAATATGACACCAGCAATTAAATATCCCATAATTACGATGTATCTTTCATATGTTCCAGTTCTGATAACAGCGCCTTTGCCTGAAGTTACACCACAGGAAATCACACATCATTTTGACGAGGTGTATGCCGAGGGGCCTTACAGCCTGTATACCAAGGGAAAAGTTGACAAAGATTACGTGACTATAAAAAAATACAAAAAAACTTCAGATAAAGAGTTGGTAAAGAAGCTGTTTGCTAATGAAGTCATGATTCTAAGGTAAATATTATTTTTCTTGTTTCTTGTTTTAACAAATAAAGAAATGAACGAAAAACTGTACATGCGTGGTGTTTTTGTGTGTGCATTCTAGTGATCTTCGTCATCCAAACATCCTACTGCTCATGTCTGCCTGCTATGGTCCCTCTACCGATGACCTGTGTATGGTTCTTGAGCCCGTCGAGCAGCTTGTCTTTCTTCACAAGATGATTCATGTGGATCACAAACAGTTTGAAGAAGATGTTGCTCTAAGGATCGCAAGGGAAGTTGCATGTGGTTTACTTTATTTGCACCAGAGAGGATTCATACACTGTTATCTTGGTTCACACAGTGTAGTGGTCACAGGACTGATGAAAGCAAAGGTAGGGCGGTTTATTTCAGTGTTAAAAAATGTTGATGACGGTAACTGTGAAGATTACGCGGTAACGGTAACCTTAACGATAGTAATAATGGTAGAAATAATGGTAACAATAACAGTAATGGTAACGATAACGATAATGGTAACGCATTGAATGTATTTCATGCATTTACTGTAGATTTGCAACTTCGAGTACGCTAAAGCAGTTCACTTTGGAAACTTCTCAGATGAGCCCATCAGCCACCTCGAGCCTCTTTATGAATGGATGGCTCCAGAACAGCTACAGGGGATGGCTGCTGACCAGCAGGGTGACGTCTACAGCTTTGGAATCCTTATATGGGAAATGTTAACAGGAAAGAGACCTTTCCACGGTATTTATAATTCCAAGAGTTTATTGGGGAAAGAAGACCCTCGGATAAGAAAAATACCAGCGAGATGGACTGGAAATATGAAACAACTCGTCAAAGACTGTATTCTTGCTTCTCAGTTACGACCTACTTCTGCACAGGTATGGAGCCATTACAACTTGAATAGAGTGGATTTCGTATGAGTGGGAAACGTACGGTCCTGACTTACAGAACGTACATGGTGCGATATGCAGTAACACTGAAATGGCTTCCCATTCGTTTTTGTGAATCATCCAATCACAACGCGTTGTTACTGTTATGGTAAAGTACGGTATTGCTACAGTATAACTGCTACGAATTTGCTCTAGCGTTTCCCATTCTACACAAATTTGTGCTGGTGGCGGGAAGAATATATAATGTATTTCAAAACAATTAAAATTTGAAAGCAATGCTGACCATGCGCAAAAGCTTTCTAGGACTTTAGACATTTCATCTATGCTACAAATTATATATGTTTTACAGGTCTTCGAATGGCTTGATGGCTTGGTTAACAATCGACTGGTTCATTATCGGCCAGCCCATCTAACTCTTGAGGAACTACCGCCATTATACCCTAAAACAAAAACCAAGGTGGACAAGAAAGAAAAGATGAAGAAATAGCTAGAGTGCAAAGAGTTTGCATTAGCTAGATATTATTAGGTGATAAATAGTTTTATTCTAGAAATTCTTTATCTTGTCTGAAACTGAAATCACAAACCAAATCTCACAAAACTAGCACAACCTTGTATCAAAATTTTAGCTCGTAAAATTCAAGTAAAAGTTTAAATTTTCACAACTCAATCTTATATATTCTTTGTGCTTTGAATAAAAATATTTTTTCCAGTGACCAAAAATACCATTTAGTCTATTCATATTGATATAATTCGTATTCTTTAATTAACTGTTAGAGTTGAAGGTGGTTTATTTCTAATGGTCGCAACAATTGCCCCGGGTCTCTGCTTTCTTCGTCCACTGGATGTCAGATGTATACGTCTCTCTGTTTGTAGCTTAGCGTTATAGTATGGAACCGAGTCAGGATGCTCCATCAGAAGCTCCAACTGCAGTCGATCAAACTTCTCTTGCTCATCCTCTGGTACGTATCCTTCTCGTGAGACTTTGCGCACACCTGGGACCGAGCTGGTTATCTGTTCATCGGGACCTAGGAACGACTCGGTGTACCAGCTATCAAACTCAGAGAGCAACCTCTGACGGCATTGATTGACAAGCTTTTCGCAGTATGTCACTTCTGATTTAATGTTCTGTAACTCATCATAATTCTCTCTGTATTTGGCTTTTAGTTCTTTGATTTTCTTTATGTGTTGGAATTCATCTTCGTCGATGACTACTTGGCCGTTTTCTGTTATGAAGTCACCATCTTTCATTTTCTCTTGGGTTTTTGTTTCCAGTAGAGCAGCTTCTTGGTCAATCTCATCCTTCAGACTGTTGATTGTGCTGGAAATTTCTTTGGCTGTTTGTCTTTTGGCCTTGAGAATTCCTGAAAGATATTAATGACAAATTGATAAGGAACACAGTAACATGCAAGGAGTGACATGCGCTCAACTGTTTCAATACCAATTACAACAGCAGTAAAATAAGCTCCTGCTTTCGAAGCATGCAAACTCTTTTCTGCTCTCTCCACTTATTAGCAAGCCTAGACTACAAATGTAGGAAAGTAAATCCGTCAGTGACTGATAAAACAGAGAACTCTCGTTAAACGAGCAGTGCACTAACAATCCTATTTACACATGTACACTGGGCTCCTTTAATTTTTACGAAGATGTTTAATTCAAAATATTTACCTTTGTTTTCATTTAATATGCGGTTGATCTCACTGCCTCTCTCCTTCTTGAAGTCTTCAAATGCAGTACCCTTCGGAGGTGGTGTTGGTAGTCTGTTACCAGAAGCCTCTGAAGGAATCGGAGAGCCAGACGATTTTTCTTGGCCGTCTGACCTGCCTCCAGTTTGTGACTTTTGGCCTGTGCTCTCCCTTTCTCTGCTTTTTCGACTCTTAGTTCGCTTACTACCGACTAGTGCTGTGACGTTTGGCTTGACATTACCTCCAGCAATACCTACACCGAATCCTCTTGGGTCTACTTCACCAACTAGACCTGATTCCCCTTCATAAGTCGTTCCAAGCTTAGTGGCTCCCGCTGAAACACGAAAAGTAAAATTTTAGTTGGGAAATCGTCTATAAAACTATTATTTCTCATTACCAGAGGCGTTGTAGTGGTCCTTATGGTTTAGAACATGCTGTAAATATGTAACAACTAAAAAATATCTGTTGTAATACCTGATGCAACTCCGGCTCTTTCTTGAAGAACATACTTCTGTCTTAGCTTCTCCTCCATATCAACTTCAAGAGAGTTAACGATGGCTTTGAACTGCGCAAACGTCTCTTTGATCTGACGCACGTTTACCAGTTCAATATCATTCAGTTCACCAGAGAGATAGCTCTTCACTTGGTCTCTGACATCCAGGATTTGAGATTCAGACAGAGGCTCGTACGATATCTGACTGCGGTTGGTGAGTGTATCATGCATTGCAAGCTCCTTTCGAAGGATCTTGATTTCTCTTTCGTATTCTTTGCACAGTTTCATGGAATCATGGTACTCCATTACTGCTGGCTCGCAAGGAACGTTCATCATACGGCTGCCAAAACGGAGGGTCGAAAGCTAAAAACGACAGAGTTTTAATCAAATCTCCGTGGCTTCTAACTCAAATATTCCTAAAAACCTTTAGGGTGGGTCCAGGATAGTTTTCTTCAATTCCTGCACTTTTCTTACGTGGAGATGAATAAAACTGACTTCCTTTTGAATCTTGAAATGTTCCCTGGGAGTCCATCAATCCTTCCAAGGTACATATAAATAAATTATTTAGGAGATATCAATTTACTTACCGTTTCTTCAATTTGCTCTGCTTCACCCCAAACATTAGCCACCAGTAACATGTTAGACTTGCCTCCAATAGAGTCTTTGAGCACATGCGTGAGCTTACTCTGTCTGTACGGTACATAGTCACGTTGATGATCACCCAGTGCAATCACTACTTGTTCTAGGAATGTTAGTGACTTGTTTATGTACATGGCTTCGACTTGAGTGTCGCCTTGGGATTGTGTCTTGCCTAGTCTCTCAGAACCAGCTAAGTCAACGAGGTTTAGCTTAGAGAGCGTGTATTTTGTATTGGATTCGATTCTTGAATGGGATTCAATGTAAATGGTGAAAATACAGTGCGACCTTGACGAGTGCTTGTTCAGGGAATGCTGAGCAATGATTCTGTTTGTTTCACCCTATAGAGATACAGATATAAAACTGAATAAGAAATGGAAGAAAAAAGAAGAAAAACAAATTGCAGAAATATAAAATGGAGGGAAAAAAGTAAGAACCAAAGTAATAAACAGAATAAAAACGTGAAATGAAAAGAAAAAATGAATGAAAGTAGAAAAAGAAATCGTTTGAGGCAAACCTGACAAGTCTGGCTCATTAGACATTCGGTAAACAAAACACGGTACACAAAGCCAAAACTATAAGGAATACTGAATTTTTCAACGGCTATCAAAAACAGAATTTTTAGCCATTTTATTGTACCAACCTCAAAGAGCAAATTTAATGCCTCTTCCTCGTTCCTTGCAATGTGGATAGAGAGTCCCTTGACCCTTGTGAAGCCACTGGTGTCCTCAGTAACAGCCATCATGCCAGGCTCTAGTGCCATCACACCGGGTAGCGTCGATAATAGATCATACATACATTCATTGTAGATCTCCAGGTACGATATTCTTACAGTCACTGCATTCTCGGGACGCTCACTAATTTCTCTGAAGAGTTGTTGTATAGCACGAGGAATGATTCCACGATGCTCGAACGTCTCTGTCGATCCTGTCATGGTGAACGTCTTGCCTGCTCCTGTTTGACCGTAAGCCATGATCGTACCATTACACCCATCTAGAGTGCTTAACAGGATATTCTTTGCGCATTCTTCGTACACATCTTCCTGGCTTGCATTGTGAAGGATTCTGTCGAGAGAGAAACTCCAGTCAAGCACTTGGTTGTTGATGTACCCTCGTCTCTGGTCTTTTTTGCAGTGAATATTAACTGATTTTCCATCTGGTAACAACTCGATCATGTCCTCTGCAAACCTAGCAGTCGGACGGATTCTTATGAACACCTTGACACGTCCGTTGTTGCTCATTTTGGACGTTAAAAAGAGAAAAAGAAAAAATTACTTGTTGGTTCTTGAAGTCATTCAGTGATTACTGAAATACTATCCTAACTGTTGCTATGTAAGCACAACTGTTGCTAGGGATGTCCACGCATATAATTATAATGCCTACTGCTGATCAGCTTATTTGAGGACTCATAAGAAAACAAAATGGCGGACGAAGAGACTTCAAAAGAAGGAGTTGATTTTCTAGAAAAATGTCCTAAAGAACAAGCTGAAAAGGTTAGTTACACACCAATTTTGTAGTTGGATAAATAAGCTAGTGATTTATGGGAGTGAAAGCAGTCTATTTTGGGCTAGGATGCAATTTTGTTATGGTTTTTGACAGTTTGTTCATGAAATACTTGACGGGATTTGTGATGGCAAAGAACCAAGGTACACTGATTATGGAGAAATATGGACAACTCAAGAATGGCAGTCTTTACGCAGAGGACTTATCAGCAAGATTAAGAACTTTGTGTGCAAAGGAATGGGAAAAGATGAGGTATGCATAACAAAAAATTGATATTGATTTCCCAAGTTTCCTTGTCTCATAAAGCTTTAATTAAACAAAGCTTTAAATTAAGTTTACATATCACATTTTTGTAGATTTTCAAAGAACTAGATAAGTATTCCCTAAGTCCAGACATGAAGCAAGTTGTATTTGGTTGTATTCTGGCAAGAAAGGAAGAAATAAGGGCAACACTTGTAAACAACACAGCTGCAATAACAAATGCTTTTCTGAAGGATTTTGACTGGAAAGTTAAGGTAAAAGCTTGGACAGGTGGTCCAACTTTGCACGCAATATTGTGCATAACAAATATTGAATGGGAGTGACACCTTGCAACAGAATCATGCACCAAAAAGAGAGCGCAATTCAACTCCTTAAATAATGCATGCCATGTTGCGTGCAACAAGTTTCAGGGGTGAATAGATGCTGCAATGATCCTGTTGCACTATGGACTGCTTAAAAAGCTTGGAGTTTTCTTTCCTCTAGAGACATGATTATTATTGTCATTAATTTTTGTTTTCTCATGTTTCAGATGGTTCTTGCTAGTGATAAGATAGCAGCTATAAGAAAGACTATTGTGAGTGTAGATTTGGATATACAGCAGGGTAACAATGTAACGCCTGTTACCATAGAAATGACAAAAGAAGAACTAAAAAAATTTATAACATCACTAGAAGCAGCTAATAAGGTAAGAAATGTTTAATCTGTCAGGTTGAAATTTTGGTTTGATTGGTAAAAACCTTTACTGTAATAGAATGATGGCATACTTTTATGCGTGGGATTTTGTATGTTAAACTGACACATTTAGATGAGAAGCTGTCTGGCTTTACCAAATATGGCAAGTAATAGCTCGTTTGTCAGCAAAATCCCATGCATAAAAGTATGCAAATACATTAAAAGTGGTCATACTTTTGTGCGTCGCGCTGTAAACTGTGAAACAGAAACTAATAGTAATGTTAAAGTCTAATGGATAAATAGACACAAAATTAGTGTCTACTTATATCTGTTACACTAATAACTATTTCACAGCTTAAGTACCATCAATCTAAGAAGTTACATTTAATGTGTTGGATTTAAATGTTTGGTAATTAATAGACCTTTCCCAAATTTGCTTGGATGATCATGAAACAATAGTTCCAAGTCAAGACTGAAATAGATTCTTTTGTTTAACAAGGTCAACCTCATCTTGAAATCATTGTTTCATGATCATCCAAGCAAATTTGGGAAAGATCTATTGTATTGATTTAGGTTTTTTCTTTTTCAGATGGTTGTTCAACTAAAGGCATAGCTTTCCTAAGATCAAGGCATATTAGTATATCATGAAACATTGGTTATCTGGTATCATAATCATGCTTCAGCTGAGCTGAGCTGAGTTGCTTTGATCAAAGGAATGACTAGATGTCATATTTTGAATAGCATTTTCAATTTCAAATTAATCAACTCCCAAGGGGAACCCAGTGGGCAAAAGCAAATAATTAGAGACTTTTTACCGGTAATGATGTTTTTTAATATAGCATTAGTAAAACAAAAATTCAATTTCTTTAAGTAAATATATCATTTTGTAAAAAATCATCAAAAATTGGATTTGATAAGCATTCCAACCTTCTTTTCTTCATTTTTGCTTTGTCTCCACGAGTCAACAGAATGCATGAACAAGAGGAAAAGGTCAATGTGGATTTTTTTTCAACAAAGGCTTCAGAAGTACTAAACTAGTGCTCTTGTTTATTAACTTTTCATATCATTTTCATGGTGCACTTGCCTCATTGTAGCTACAGCCCTGATAGCCTATAGCACTGTTTCAGGTACCATGGTTGAGTTGAATGTATGATGAGACAAATTGCATTAGCTTCAAAAAGGGCTTAGAATATTACAATTTAGAGAATAGTAAATATGGATAAATCAAATATGATGTTAAGAAGGTTATAAAAATAAATGCTATTTTTGTGTTTTCTATTAACAAAGGATTTTTTTGCATTAATAAAGCAATTTTATTCTGGAGTTTAAAAATTGACCAACTCATCAAGATGACAGAGGTTTCTCTGGTAAAATAGGTTTAATTGATTTATAAGGAATGGGATTTAAAAAATAAGAGTTGGAAAAATAAAAGTTAACAAAAGCTACTGTTCTTTTAGTTCTTAAAGCATGGGAAAATGACTCTTCTTTTAAACATAAGCATTGAAAGCATGCACTTGGAAAATTATTTCAACATAATTCAAAAACTCATTAAATTTCATTAGGGTGTCCAGCCAATAGCATGTACCAATTGGTACCATGTGATGGCATCTTTATACCACAATAAAGACACCAGACCTTGTCGGTTATGGAACTCATTATTAATACATGAGTTCTTTAACCAACAAGAACTTGTTGCAATCTCAGTGGCTGAAGATGGAATTAACAGAATTGAAATTGCTTAGTAAGCAGGCCCAATAGCAACCAGAGCCTTAGGCAAGCACCCTGACACACATTCGCACATTCTGTTGGACAAAAATGATATCAGATTTACATTTTCCAAACATTCTTTTCCATGTGGGATTCTGAGATTAATTCCTCTGACAACATATCGAATTATGCACATGCTCCTTAGTCAACTGTGTTAGAAATTCTGATAAATTTAGAATTTATAGCTTTTCCATAATACTACCTACTAAATTTCTGCTAAAAAGTTTTTGAAGTCGTTTAAAGAACTCAAGTCTGTATTTTATTGGGTATAAAGATCTTTGCCTTTGGCTTGGATCTTTATTCCTATTGTAAAAAACTGTACGAAACTCTCAGTTATTTAACCTAAAGGCTTTCTGAGGGTTCTAAACTATGAGGAGTGCCTCTAACTTCTGGCCTGGTTCACACAAGTATCATATAACGATAAGCAATGTACTTTATATTAGAATGATTTTACTTTTCCCATGAAATAGTTAGTAGTCACTTAATTCTATCATTTTCTTTTGTGTATGTTTGTCTATTACACTAGTACTCTAACTATTAATTCTGTTTCAGCCATTCTTCACTCACCAATGCAAGCATTCACAATGCTCCTTCTGAACTTCTCCTAGGGAGGGAGCATTGTGTGACAACACTAAAAACAGCTGCAGGGGAGACAAAGTGTGAGTGCTTCAATGAGCAGCAGAGAATGGACTTAAAATTGCTCTGACACCCATGTGAACCAGGTCTTATATACTACTGTAAGTACAAAGGTTAAAATTCCACATTGTACAAGGTTGTTTGAAAGGATCTACACAAATGCTGATATATTTTTATTGCATTACAAAAGTTAGCAAATAGACAAATCCCAATCTTATATAAGCTTAAGATATCACAATCTATTTGCTGCCACAGTCTTGATTAATACTAAGGTATGATGTCATCAGAATCGAACATTGAATTGTAGTCTTCCAGAACTGTGCTTTGCTTGAATAATCAAGCTAGGTTTCACTGTGTTCCATCAAGGACAATACGCCAACAAAGTGGTAAGTTTTAAAACGAAGTAACTGTTTAAAAAAGCATCGATGAGATTCATAGGTTAGGCAAAAATACCATTTATGACCGCCCGGTTTTTGGAATTCCACAACTTGAAGTATAAATTGTAATTGCTAACTATTCAAAAGTTGTCAAAAGTTTCCTCCACCAGATCTTTGAATCATCTCTGAGAATCTTCTAGTAATCAGTAAGGTAGTGTCGATAAATCGTTCAACACAGTTGACCAAACATGTTTCTGTTCGACTGTCCAGTTTATTACCAGGTTTGTCCATACATTTTTCCCAGCAAACATCTGTAAAATGGTGCACCTGAAGCTGGAATTTTGCTTTCTGTTCCTCTATCATCAACTCCTCCCGTAATTTAGGGTCGATCTGATCTCTCTGTGCCATTATTTTAACTTCAAAATGGTCGTGTACCGTCGATGCTAAAATACCGGACACGTGCCAGCTACCACAGGGAGCCCAAAACTCCACAAGAAACCGAAGCCTATTTTTTTTATCGTATGCACTAACTCAAGCCTCATATTGCAGGGCCGTAACCAGGGGGGGAGCACAGGGTGCACGTGCACTCCCCATCAGAGCAAAAGGTCCGCTTTTTATCACCATTTGTTAAAGGCTACTAAAATGGCTACTACTACTCTCTATACTACTCATAGGTCCGTTTTGATGTGCCATGTGCATTTCAAGTTGATTTGATTAGCCAATCAGAAAGCAAGCACGTGAAAAGTTTTTACCTAACAACATGCAGGCCTGACCTTGACAACATGATGTTATGACATCATAAGTATATTGTTTGTACTGTGAAACTAATCAATAAAACTCTAGCTTCAAGCTCAACCAAAAAGCACAGTATTTATGGTTTTTACTTGATACCATGGCAAGACTTTCCATGCTGTCTTCAGTTCTGTAGGTGAATATGTGTATTTGATGGTTTTATCATGTAAATAAATGAATTAGGTTTAATTTACCAACATCCCTTGCAGTCTCCTATTGTCAATTGTCAATCAATGCCATGAGGTTTTTTTGAAATGAGTGTATATAAGACCCTGGTAAGACTTGTACTTTCACAGTGAATAATACAACATTCTTAATTACCTTTATTAACAATTATTTGCTGACAGCAAAGTGATTATTGATGTAATCACTGAGCCTATTTAGTATCATTACACTACACATAACACTGATTATTTGAAATAAAATAGATGACAATGATTTATTTCTAAAATTTATAGTTATTTTGTTTTTTGAGAGTGGCACACATCAACAAACAAAGCATACACAATAAATAACAGTATTGATACAAGATTTTTAAGTTTGATTTTCTATAATCACCTGTAATGATACTAAAAGTACATATTGATTTGAGTACCAGTCATTATTCATCAGGAGATACATGTAGGAATGGGGAGGTCAATTTGATTTAGGGAAATTTAACATGGAATGTGTAAATTTCCTAATCTTCCTTTCTCCATTTATAATGAATGGCTCTATAAATTAAAACTAGCAAAGATACAACTAAGATGGGCAGAGTTTTCAGCCCTTGTTTTTAAATCTATAGCTATAAATAAACACTGTAGATAGCACTCTTCTTTTTACATTTATACTTGTTTCAATAACTAACGTTTGCGTGACCATTAAAAGAATGGTTACTCATTTGGATATCACAATGCAATTTTTTATAAATAAATGCTTTCTTATGCATATCTTAACATTTCAGTTTTCTTGATTTAAGCAGTTTCCTATTTCCATCCAGACTCATCAAATGATGTATAGAGATTAGGATAAACTTCATATTTACCAATGGAAACTAGCGAGTAAACTAGTATAGGCTGCGTCGGTGTGTAATAAATACAATAACCAATAAAAGGAAATCT
>WUAP02060004.1:0-17905 GCA_015163945.2 Stichodactyla helianthus
AGGAAAAAGTCCCAAAGGAATGACACGTGACCTGTATTGGGAAAACAAATACGCCCAAGCGAATTAGGTCTATTACTATTTTCGCCCTCCAGCAAGTCTAGACCATAATTATTTAGGTCATTAATAATTTTTAGGTGTAATTGGATGTGTTTAGTTCAGTAAAACTCAATATATGAGTAATTTCTCATTCAACACATGATCATAATATACAAGAATAGCATCACAAAGAAGCAGCATTAAAACTGTACATGCACATGGATTAAAAATTATCTACAAGTTGATCTTTCTTACAGCATGTGTAATATAATTATGTTCTGTTTTAATCACATCCAAAGCAAAGATCAAAATCCTTTCCAATTTCAATTTGCTTGAATGCAATTACTCATGTGCATACCCAAATATTATGGTGTGAAGCTTTCCAGAAAATCCACCCTGGGTTTCCTGCAGTTGTCATATTACATTGTCTGGCTGTATTTCCAGCTTGGTTGGTCCTTGTGGTGTAGTGCTCAACAAATCAGACTAGTAAAGTGAAGCTGTGGGGTTCAATTCCTGCTGAAGGCATGTTATTTTTCTCTTTATACAATTTCTATCCAAGCATTCCTTCCTTTTTCTTTTTTTATAGAGTGGGAAGAGGGTTTAAGTCCTGGGTTCCTTAAAATTTTGCAAAGGCATTTTTTATCCTTTTTCTTAAAAATGGACTATTTCTGTATTAGTCTGATTGGTGAAGTCTGTCAAACCAATCACTGTGGAGGAGATTAACATTTATCCAATTCAAATGCTCAAAATTGGCCCTGTCATGACTAAACATCACTGCACTGCCCATCCATGTTGTGAGAGCAGATCATAAATAAATCAATATGCTCCGACATGAGAAAATCAGCAACCTCAGTTACATTTTGATATAACTCAATCAAAAAACTAATGAATATTTCTGTCATTTCTGCTATCTCTTTTAGATGGAGCAGATTTTTAATGAGTAAGAAACTATAAAGAAAATTTGGATGTCCAAGAAAAAAAGATAATTACTACATTCACTGCTGAATCTCATAATTAGATTCATTAAGAAACAACATGAAGTCGTACAAGTCTATTAGGTTTATAAACAACTGAAAATTAGTCATGCTAACAGACAAATTGAAATTTGCATTCCAGACAATAATATCTTATTGTATAATTACTTACTCAATGTAAGTACAAAGAGCTTTCCACAAAACTATTTTTCTAGGAATGGTGTGCCATTCTTGGTGGTGAGTTGGATGATAAATACCATAAGCTTATTTAAAAATCTGTTATACTCTTGCTATTACAATTCTGAATATTACTTTGATACTAACAGCAGGAGAATACAAACAAATTTTTCAAAAATTATTCTTTTCATTTTTAAGATAATTTGTCCCCTGGGAACCAAAACAAACACTGGAATAAAGCTTGATAATTAACAGGGTTCAAACAGTGGCAATTTGATCATAAAAAAATGACTTTTTTAAAAGCAAAGAAAAAAAACACATTAAAAAGTGCTTGATATGATTTCAAATAATTTAATTTAGAGTGAGAATATACATGGTACTTATTATGTGTGAATATTTTTAATATTTTATAACAACTTTTGGAAAAACTGAACTTCAAGGAAAAAGCCTACAAAGTCCAGTATCATACTAAAAGGTTATTTTGAACCCTGGTTAATGGTATTTGATTAATTTTGAATCTGATATTGTGTGTACTTCAAAAACCCATGGAAATCCATGAAGGAAAAACTAAAGAAATCCTGCATAGTAGTGGAACATCTTTGACCATGTCATATGTAACATTAACAAATTTGTTCTTGTTTTGGATATTGAAGAAAGTTAAGGAAAAACAATAGAAGTTAAATATAAACAAAGTTTCTTAGAATAATAAGCATTTGAATACCCAGACATGTGTGACGGCTTATGATAATTACAAGATGATTTAAGGTCATTATAATTATCGACATGTGGAAAACCTACAGATGGTCTGTCATTGTAATACAAGATTACTGACCAACTACCATAGCTGAGAATCTCTTCAAAATTTCAGTATATTTAATCGATTATAGTTGAATAGAAATACTACTGTATAATCAACGAATTCATTTCCAAAATCTACTGAGAATTAAAGCTAGTAAATCTATGCAAATTGTTTCTGAGGACACTTTTTTTAAGTAAGCATATAGTAATCATCTTTTTCTGTCAGGATTTCTCAATATGTGAGAAATGATATTGAAAAACAAAAATTTCTTGATATCTCGATAATTCAAAGCATTATCAAAAACTGTTATTAGCATAATCATCTGTCAATAATTCTTGATAACCTTACTATAATTAGTTAATATGAAAATGAATTGATTTCCATAAATATCCCAAAATGAAAAGAAAAGACATTTAAACACACAACAATAACACAGAAGCAAGTTTATACATGCTTGACAATAGATATCTGCACAGTCAGAAAGAAATTTAACTAGGCAATTATAAAGCAATCTTCAAATTTTTTCTTGTAAAATAATCTCCAAGAATTTAGGATCAAAATGACAGTTATCATAACTTTCTGAAGAATCATAGACTTTTTGGATCTAGTAAACAAACTAGCTACTCTTTGACCTCATGATGACGTCACTAGTCTAAATCACAAAAGCTGAAACCTATATGTACATGCTCTGTTAATGTTATATCTTAGAACTATTAAACGTAATAGAATAAAATAGACTATTTACAGTGATGGCTATGATTATAATTGACAAAAATGATTGATTTTGGGGATTTACTTCAATCACTTCCTTCAAATAAAGAAACAGAAATGAAATACACATAAAAGAATGCAAGGAATGAAAATCAGAGCAGAGACATGTTACAGACTGACTTACAACATATCATCCCTTTCCAATGATTTTTAATAGGAAATTTGAGATACCAGGTTATCCTAATCTTGCTCAAATAGCCAATTGACTTGTAAAAACTAAATGACCTTATACACACTGATTGTAAAAGTATAACTTTTAATTTCAGAATTACAGTTTACACATTTACAAAACTCCCCTGCTGAGATGTCTGTATTCTTGAAGCATTCATCCTTATCGAACACATGGTGGAAAAGAGGTCAAGTTGATAATACTCCTAAGAACACTAATACATAACCAATGATTAGATCTTTTATCTTAGGAACTAAAGCAAAAGAATACTCCAAATTCAGGAAATTAATCTTTAAGACTCTATATTCTTCAATTCCTTGCAATATGTTTGTTACTGTGGTGGTAATAAATCCAAAAACATTACATATACTGCTTATTTTCAGTGAGAAATACATTATAAATTAGTCTATTTATATATTTTTGTTTTGTTTTGTTTTTTTCCTCCAAATATTGATATGTCAAAGTAATGTTTTATGCCTAAATATCAAAATACAGTTTATTTTCAATCCTAGTTTAAATAACTGTTATGTGACAGCCTTGCACAAGTTATTCATAAAGAATAACACATGTACAAATGTACATGTAGGAAATACTTGAAATATAACAATTTAAGAATATTTTCTCAGCTACAACACTAAAGTACAAGTATTTATATAAATTGGAATTGTTCAAACATCTAATTGCAGCAATATGTTTACTGGGTTTTAAAAAGGAAAACTTTTAAAGGTTTTGTGTCAAGATCACAGACTGGTAAAATGTGATTGACCCTTAGATGTCAAGACAGAATAATTATTATGAGTGATCGGTTGACCAGGCTAGTCCAACTACAAGAACATATATATCAATTATTTACTTATTTGACTCTCTACAATTGGTATGATCAATCACTCTCTATACATTCCCAGCCCAGATGGTGAAACTTATGCTTGCAAAGGTGTGCTATAATATAGCTATTTATGTGGAATTTCCATTTATGTAATTAACCTTGAAGCACATTTTACTGGATTAAGCAGGTCCAAACCATGGTGCTGCAGAGCTAATTAAAAAATTTTTATTTCTTGATTAAGATACTACCTCACAGTCCAACCATTTTGAGAACTTTTAATTTCATTATAGCATTAACACTTACACATGTACAAGTATTTCAAAATAATCTAATAATGCTATAACCTGAAAATATAGTGTAATTTTGCAAGAACAAATAATTTGGCTGCTGCTGTGACAACTGATGATGTAAAATACCCTTGTGTGATGGCTAAATTGCTTAAGAGTGTAGGAAGAATAAAATTACACATCCCATGAAAATGTAAAGTGCAAATGTCACCACAGGTGATAACTACAAGTGAGAAGAAACACCCAAATAAAAACTCTAAATGAGATCAGCATCTTTTCATGTACCATTTTATAACATAACCCCTCACAGTTGATTATTATATTGAAAGATATAAAGAACTAAAGAACTAAACTGGATATTATTGTAGCAAGAACTAAAAAACTAAATTGGATATTATTGTTGCAAGACTGCATTATTGATGGTAATAATTTCAGGTCAAAACTTCGACGGAAGACAAATATCCTTGTATATGGAATTCTAGATAGAATTCTACTAACTAAAAATGAGATATTCGTTTTAATGGAAGAAATGTTCATATAAAGAAAAAGAAAGTGAATAATACAATTCTTGTAAAATCAATAAGATGGATTTTGTTCCTATGTTAGTTTTGGCAAAATGTAGGTTGTTATTGTAATAATTTTTGATGAGTAGATCGGCAAACGTGCCGTAAAGTAAAGCAAAAATGCTCTACACAAAGCAAGAAGAAAGAGTTATAAAATATAGATAAGGTAAAAAACTTCACAAGGGGATGGAAGATTGCAGTAAGGAAGTTCTCGGTTGAGTTTTGATTATTTGACAGAAGCGTGCCCTAAACTTGTCAAAAGGAAGGGATTCCTAACAAAAACAAGTCAACAAGGAATCCAAACATTCATAATCCTCCAGTGACAGTTCGTGAGTTGCTGGAGCTTAGTTCAAGGAGCCAGAAATATTTGTACATGTAATGTCAGCTAGTCCTTTCTTGTTCAGAGATGATTCACGATGACTAACAACAACTCGGAACGGCCCCCGGAAAAGACCAACAAATCTTGTTATGATAAAGACTTATTTTTAGAATAGTGAGAGTAAATTTTATTTCGCTTTTTGAAGCCCAACTCTTCGCGAATCAAAAGAAAAAAACATTAAGCTTATAATTCAATGGAGTTTTCAATTGATTATTCGTGTTGCGTCAAACAGTTGCATAATTTTGGACACAGAAATAATCCCATAAGCGTAGATCGTTTGAAATTATAGATAAACAAGTCATGCAGATCATTTAGTACCCTTGCTAAAGAAAAACAGATCTCTTTTCGGCTTAAAAATAACAAAAAGAAGATCAATCGGTTTGATTAACGCAAGGTAGAACAGTGTATTTGTGTCGGACTGTCGTTCATCTACAGTCAACCATCTTGGAAACATCTTTTCATGTCTAAAGTAGTGGTTCAAAGCTGCTGGAGAATGAATAGAAACCGTAGCTTTGTAATGCCATGTTTGTGTAAAATTCGACTGACCCGAATGAAGATTCTTCAAAGAGGTTTTTATTACATTTTGCGTTTAGACAACAAAAAACTATCGTTAGGTCGAAAACTCTATTAAAAATGTCGCTATGTTATAGGCTTACCCCATTTTATTAGGTTCCTTGTGACACTAGCGGCTTTGGACTGTATCTCAGGCGTCCCTCGAAAGGGGAAGAAGAAGTCTTTCACTGGAAGAATGTGTAGAAAATTCAATAATATTGGATTGCCGCACCCTGTGTGAGCACGAGTTTGCTTGCTCAAAGACTCAAAGACACAGCTTTCCCTGCAAGATTCCTCGGTTATTTCTCCAGAACAGGAAGTAAGCTATTCATCTGATAAAAGTAGGACACCCTGAGTTGACTTCCGAGCAGTTCTTGGACAGTGAAAGTGTCCTGATTCCTGTGAGAGATCGTTACCGGATATGCACACCTTTAGTCAGCTATGCAGCCGCCATTGCTTTTGAAACTGACGTCACACACTCGATCTAGTCTTCCCTCTTGCATGGCAAACCTCCTTAGATCCACTCTTACGATTGGCCTAGAAAAGCCTAACCAAAATTCAACAACCAACCTCAAAGAAACTAAACATAAACTCGTTTATTAATATTTATGATCAATTATCAAATATTCTGTAATCATAAAGAAATGTATTATCGTTAGAAAAGTTTTTGCATGAATTCATTGTAATTCTTGAATTTGTAGACTCGAACCAATCAGATAAGGTTTTCTAAACAAGTACCACGACCTTGAGAAAGACCACCTGCAGGATATCCCTGGTCTGATTTGATATTTTTTCAATGTATTATTGCACAATATTAGACACGTGAAGTAACATGTTTGTTAAAAAAGATCCTTTAGGGGGTTTTATTTGATTCAAAAGAATCATAGTTGACAACGCAAAAATTGATACTAGAACCTTTCATCCAGTTTCGTTTACAAGGAAAAAGCCGAAAACGTGAACCGTGAATGAATCATTCGGTAACGTCTCAAAACTACCCAGCCTAGTGTTCCGATACCTGGAAATTTTCACTCTCAGTTTTCCATTTCAGTTGCGCTATGACGATACTGCTGATATTTTTGACAATGCTATTTACATTAGGATTAATTGTCATCATCATTTAATTTATCATTACTTATGACCTTCAACCACAAAACTAGTCTCTGCAGGACCTCAGGGTCTATTGCTTGCATCGGATATACTGAATAAAAAACTAAAAAATATGAAAAACTATAAGACTTTATGGCACATAATTTTTAATCAAAATCTTTTCAATATTTGAACTGAGTATGCGTTTTGTGGTCTTGAAAGGCATGACACTAAGTCTTGTGGAAGAGAGAATTACGACAATCAGTTTGATTGATGACAAATCATTGTGCGCAGCCATAGTTTTACCCGTTAGCTTCAGGTCGGTCGGCTATACTGTTTCATGAACAAATTTTTTACCCACCAAGTCTTTAAATCAAAGCTTCTCAGTTGCTCAGTGGAAAGAAAAAAAGAAAAAGAAAGAAGGAAAAAAACGAACAAGGGCAAGTTGCAAGAAAATGTGAGCTGATTCGCCTAAGTGACATAGACAATTTCATCTCGAGATTGAAATTAATTTCCATCATGTTTTACGCTTTGTCCAGGCAAGTATTGAACAAAAACAGAAATTCAATGAACTTAACCAATATTAAATTTTGACTAATCTGACCGAAGTGTCTGTAGTGACGCATTTTAAATACTTGCTAGCCCTGCAATAAATAACATAAAAAATAAAAGAAAAAAGAAATAACTTAAGTATGTCTATTTCCGGCATGATGAGGCTGTGTTAAGTGCAAGGCAGGTCGTTTTGATTTGCTTTGTTTAATTCAACAGCACCAAACTGTCATCTTATGAGGACGTCTTCCTTCCGTATTGCGAGACCGAAACATAAATATTGATCAAGTCATTTTGAATTATCAATTTATTTGTAGTCTTACGACTTATTTACTAGACTAAAAGGCTTATTGCTTTTTACATCAGCCGACTTCAATATTTGCCAGATCACAACGATATCTCAGAACTATGGTCAATTTCCGTCGAAAGGAAAGGCTTCCTGCATGTGTCGTGCCGCTGGCTATCCGTCCATGCTAGGGCGTATATCGTAGCGAAAGGCGGAGGGTTTCGTTATGTGTCGTACGTAATGAAAATGAGGGATCGCTGAACGAGGAGATATATAGGTGTGGACAAAGGGAAACACAGGGAAAGATGTCACGTGACATCGCATCGCCAATTTTTAGATGAAAGTCTCTTGAGTTCTGAAATGAGTAGAGTAGGACGAATGTGTCTCGAGTGGAGACGGTCCTACCGTACCGATCAGCAAAAGGGCCGATGCTCTTGAGACATACAGGGCTAAATGGGAGCTCCGTCAAATTCTTTACTTTTAACTTCTAAGCAGTGCTAGTATCTTTTAGACTATAAAAATGAATGGTTGTAACTACGAGAAAAACTTAGAACGATAACAACACGACGGAGCCAACACTCAGCCAATCAAAAAGCAGACGTGGATAGCTATTTCGGCCTTGTTGGGCCTCATTCATTTTATTTCACTAGCATCTTTTCTCCGTTTTCCTTTGTTTTTTTGTTTGCTTTTTTCGTCATCCAATTTTGATTTACCCGTTTTTTGAAAAGTTTTCATCTTAACTTTCATTTATTAATTTTTCTTTTCTTTTCTTTTTTCTTTCTTTCTCAGATTTCAATTCTCGAATCGCCTTATGGGTAATATTTGAAGGGCCGCAATGGATCGCGGTACAAGACACGAGGCGACGCCATCTTAAACGTTAATTCGTTGGCGAAGGATTTTTTAGAAAAAAAGAACTCAATTTTACCATGACAGAACCAAACGAAACAGTAGGTGAAGTGAGCTCTGAAGCGCTAACTCAATCGGTGGCAGACTCGGGCTCAAATATCGAGAACGGGCAGAACGATAACGCTACTGAAGAAGCTGGCGGCACTGGACGGACTCCATCAGGACCAAACGAATTGAAGCTGTACGTTGGTAATCTTCCTGATAATTGTCTACGAGACGACCTTGAGAAGCTCTTCTCTAAGTATGGTGAAGTTTCACAGTGCGACCGAGTGAAGAATTTTGCCTTCGTGGTAAGTATTTATCAATTTTTAGCTCCCAGTGTTGTCGAACATAAGATGCTGAATTTTTCTCAAATTACCGTCAGATCTCAAATCGCTTATATCTTTTCCTTGAAGATTAGACAAGCTTATTCCATACAAATTAAAATTTTTGGCTTTGAATCTATTATTTAGACGAAATACCAGCAAAGGATTTATTATTCTCAATATTGACTCCAACTTCACGTGGTTTACTGCTATTTGATTGACAGCTATTTGTCAAACGTCTAAGTTTTTCTATCTGCACATTTGAAAGTCAAAAGCAAACTTGTTATGCTATACTCTTATAGGTTTCCTCTTATACATCACTGCATCTATCACCATTAATTATTCCTTGAAATGCAACAATTTAGTTTTTCTTTTGGAATTTCTAGCACATGGTTGGAGAAGATAATGCACGCAAAGCAATTGATGCACTTGATGACTCTGAGTTCATGGGAACACACATACAAGTCCAGGTATAATAAATATCTTATTATCTCAGCTGTTTTGCCTTTTGTTTTCTATTTCACAAAGTAGCACCCTTCATGTGATCGTTTTGATTTTGGATTGCCATGTGTCAAATTATATTTTACAGGGCAGTCTTCAAAATTAAACAAATTTCTTGGTTTTTCTCCAGACAAAACACTGCATGCAAAATCATTTTGGGGTTTTTGTGGCACTTGGTACAACTCCCAAGCACAAACTTTTTAAGAATTTATACTTTTGTATAAAGTTCACATTTCTGTTTTTCCATTTTAATCCAAAAGATTGCTAAGAGCAAGGGAAAACCAGCAGAAGATGAATGCTTCCAGTGTGGCAAGAGAGGTCACTGGTATGTTGTTAGCTTTTTATCTTTGATGTAATCAACCCCTTTCAGTCTTATTATTTATTGACAGCTTGTTGAGCTGATTTCGGCATATAGGGAAAATAAAATGTAGGATAAAGGGAAAATTTCATAATAAAAAATGGGTCATTTCTTGGCTATCTGCATGGCAGTGAGCCCATAACTTTTTGTAGTATTATAGCAAAGATTTGAAGGTGTTTTTTTTGTTTTGTTTTGCTGAAAAATAGGGCTAAAGATTGCCCCCAGAGGAGGTCTGGGCAATATAGACGCAGTGGCTATGGAAGATATGAGCGTCCAGCACCTTACTCCTATGGACAGCACAGAGATCCCTATGGTCGTGGCCCACCACCTAGAGATTATTATGATTATTATGACAGACGTGGACCACCAAGCAGAGATTATGGAGGTGCACCACCATACCGCAGTCGCAGCCCTGGAGGTTATGGACGACGATCTCCTGAGTAAGTATTGCATTTCCTTTCTTTTTCTATCATATTCTACTATGTGTAGGTCCTGTGATAGGAGTGGTTAAAGTTATCATACATTTTGGGTCAATTTTCCTGTTTTTTTTTCCTCATGCAGAAAGTATATTAAAGGTTGTTTTTCTTTTTTAATTAGCTACACCATGGGATACGAGGGATATGGACCCCCAAGAAGTGGATATGGTGTGAGGAGGTAAGCAAAAATTACATTGTAATCCAGAGATTCTGTCAACCATAAGGTGATATCCTGTCAAAGCACCTGGTGATACTGGACAACAACTTTAGCCTTTTCCTGGATTTGCTGTTCTATTTTGTAGGTATTAGACGTTCGATGGCTCGGTGACCAATCCATTTCGGGCAGACCAAGATTGTTTAGTATGCAGCTTCGGAGCTGATCGAGGAAAAAAACGAGATCTGTGGCAGGCTGCGAGAGATGTATTGTTACGGACAGGTTGACTATTACTTCAATTGATAAACTCTAATTCTTCAATAAGTGTAGCACATCAGATGTGAGATTTCTCTGCCACACAACATAGATCACAATGATTTTAGCATTCTATAAAACAGTTAATAAACGACAAAATTCTCTGTCCATAGGCATCGTTTGTTTATTGTACGTTGTTATTTTATCTTTTATTGCTTTTCACTCAATAAAAAAAATATGATGTTAATAAATACTGTATGGTTACGTACATTAAAACTGAAATAAACTGGGAAGTAAAAACGGAGGGTGCGGAAGCCCCTGTCCATCTTAAAATTTCAAACCGTGTATTATCTGTGAGAATTAAATTGCAGTCTAATTGTTTCTGGTCCGGTCGGAAGCAGCTGAAGTCGGGTTTCCTCACAGTTCAAGTACGGAACGTGGCGGACATCATTAAAAACACCGTGAGTAGTCGCTGATCTCGAAGTCTTGTTCGGAATTGCATCAGTGAATTCTTGTTCAGCCTGGAGCAGTATCATCTTCATTCTAATAACTTATTTGCAATGGTACATTCTGTTGTAATTATAATTTAAACAAGATACATTTGTTTAAGTTTGCAGGGCTCAAATAGCAACCAGTGTTCAGTAAAAAATGTGACTGTACTGGCCAGACTTTTATCTGTTATTTTGCCAGTTATTCAACTGGTCACAATATTTTGATCATCACATCTGGCAACTTAGCTGGCTGTAATTTTGAGGTCTGCTTTGTCAGTGTCATAAACTCTATATTTTGTATGCAATTTATTCAAGTGTAATGTCCAGTATTTATGTAATTATAACTGCAAGGGAATTTCCAAGTTCCTCAAGTTTAGCAAATTACTGTCTGTAGGGTCTCATTGTTGAACTAGTGAGTAACATCTAATCCCCAATGATTTATGTAATCTGATACCAGGTGCCCAAGATTCTTAACTTTTGAAGGGTTCAGCTAGAATTATCAATTCTGATTTAAAGGCTTTGCACTAATGTTTTTCTCTACTTATTGTGTTTTTCAGTTAAGATAGTGGGTGAAGTTACCAAGGTCAACAACTAGTTTATGCAACAAGTCCTTTAAATTATAAAAGATGTCAAGGTTTGTAATTCTTGTTTCTTGTGATGTCAAGCAAGTACTCTAAGGACTAGTCTTTTATTCTGTATTTCTCTTTTTTTGTGTAAAAGAATTATTAGGAAATAAACCTTTGAAAGGTAGCTGAACTTATGCCTACTTAACTTTGATTTAAGGTTAATATTAAAGTTGGTTTTAAGAAAGATGCATAGTTCAATACACTCATTAACTGATAGATTTTTTACATTTTCACTAACTTCAAACATGATTACTTCCAGATTCCACTTCGAGTGTGATCAAATCCTATTAATGGCTGGACAGAGATAGCTCAAGTGTGCTGTAATGCTGGAGATGAAAAGCTGTAGAATGTTGACAGTTGCATGTGTTGTAGACAGTTGCATGTGTTGTCCCCTTGCCATACCACTTCAGACAAAAATGTCCCTCCGACACCACTTCTGACCACCATACATTATTCTTTCAAACCACACTATCCCATGTGTACAAAGAGCTCCAAAGGCAAACAACCCATCTGGAATGCAACGTCATTAACATACCACAACCCTCTCTTCTCCACCACTATGTAGAAGGGATATTTAAGCAGCGTTTACACGAGCAATTTTTCCTCAGAAAAATTGCTCATGTAGATGGAGTAAAATGAACAATTTTTCCTTGACAAGGAAAAGATGGCATGCTGGCTTTCCTTGACAAGGAAAAATTGTCAAGGATGAAATTTGCTTGCATAGATGGTCAACAAGGAAAGTGTGGCAAGGAATATTAATGAGATTAGTTCTCAGCCTGTTAGTTCACTGATCGAAACTTGTCAAGGGAAACTTGTTCATCATCTACATGAACAAGAAAACCTTGTCAATAGAAAACTTGCTGATTGTCTACACAAGCAATGACAATTGTCAAGCATACTTGTCAAGGAAAAATTGCTTGTGTAAATGCCGCTTTACACCCATCTTGGTCAGATGTACCGATAGGAGGGAATCCAAACCAAGGATATATAGGACGTCCCTGATTCTGCATGATTCTTGCTGCTGTCAGTGCATAAGGACATGACATGAAGCCAAATATTATGCTATCCAGCTCTCCCATTCTGTCAATAAGGACATTATTAACTAAAAAATGTGGGAAAATATTTTATGTGAAAGTTATTTGAAAGACTCAATAAAAATTTTAGTTTGAATTGTCTTCATTGTAAGTGTGTTCAACTTTCATCAACGAGAGATAACGGCAGGAGTGGGGTATACTATTTTTGGTAAAACAATGCAATTGTTGCTTGCATTTGAAAAAAGCCTCCATATTTGGGCGGTAAATACAATATCCGAAGCTTGCGGGTTACCCGTATCTTAGAAAATTGAGAGAAGACTGAGTGCTAGGTGAGTCAGCATCCTTTTGCGCATGTGTTGGAAACAATGAGCCTGCGATCTTAGAGTACAAAGAAAAAAGTCCAACGAACTGAGAAAGATGGTAAGAAAATGTTGTTTTTTCCTTTGATTTCGATTCTTTTAAACTTCTGTATCACCGATATGATGAAATGGAATACCTATTGAATTAATTTTGATCAAATTTGGGTAAAATTCTTTTCGCTTTGCTGCCAAATTTTGGCTGTAAAAAAGCTTCAATGCCGGCGTGTTTTACTTGTCATTCCAATAAAAGGATTTTGCTCGTCACAATCAATATTTTTTCCCCTTTAATTGTATCTGAATTCTGCTGTTCTTAACAGGGACAAAACCAGTCAGGAGGAGGAGGTGCAGGAGGCGATAAGAAGGGAGACAAGGTCAGTCATAAACCGTTGTATCTCTCGTAATAGTAAAAAAAAATGTTA
Organism: Stichodactyla helianthus; assembly: GCA_015163945.2. Classification (NCBI taxonomy): domain Eukaryota; kingdom Metazoa; phylum Cnidaria; class Anthozoa; order Actiniaria; family Stichodactylidae; genus Stichodactyla; species Stichodactyla helianthus. The sequence goes on from WUAP02060004.1 coordinate 13,339, forward strand.
AAATCATTTTTTACCTGGACTCAAATTTCTCGCCTTTTTAACAGGATAAGAAAAAGAAGTATGAGCCTCCAGTACCAACAAGAGTAGGAAAAAGACAGAAGAAAGCTAAAGGCCCTGATGCAGCTAATAAACTGCCCAAAGGTTAGTGTACTAGAAATAGTCCTTAGACTATGCATGTATATATTTATGTACCTAAGGAAAGGGAGAGAGGGGGCTATGTTCTGATACATTTGGAAAGAGCAGAGGGGAGTTGTTATATTCTAATACATTTTTCTTATGAAAATTCCTGGACTAAGGAAATATGAAATCCAACCATTTTGATGTAGGTATTTACTATATCTACACTATAGCATCCCAAACATAAACCACAACACAAAAGCGTGTTTGGGAGGGAGGATACATTGATGTTCTTACTAGGTATGTTAGCTGAGCTTCCACAAATTGATGCCCTAAAGACTCCATGTGTGCTCTCTGATTGTGGGTCATCTCTTATATACATGCTGCATCAGAAAGCTGACAATAGGGAAATGAATAATAAAGAGCTGGCGGAATACTGTTTGTTTGTATTTTCTCTAGTGACACCACACAGAAATTGCAGACTAAAAATGCTAAAAATGGAAAGAATCAAGGATTTCCTGCTAATGGAAGAAGAGTTTATTCAGAATCAAGAAAGACTCAAGCCACAAGAAGAAAAACATGAGGTACCTTGTTCAGGCACAAGGATATTTACTGATTTGGTTACCTGTGGTAGCCATCAAATTATTAAAATTTTACAGGTGTAGACTTCGCAAAATCTGTTGGGCTCTTCACTCATCATTCTTGAATACCTTTTACTGTACATTTTATGCTCATAAAACCTCTCTAATTCAAGATTCAATTCTTATATTCACAGGAGGAGAGGTCCAAGGTTGATGATTTAAGGGGAACACCAATGTCTGTCGGCAACCTTGAAGAGATCATTGATGATAACCATGCAATTGTATCTACATCAGTAGGATCTGAGCATTATGTCAGTATCCTCTCATTTGTTGACAAAGATTTATTAGAGCCTGGTTGTACTGTCCTTTTAAACCACAAGGTAAATATATCACATGATAAAATGTAGGGCTAAAAACAGGCCTTAAAATAACTGCTAGTCAGTTCACCAGGCATAATGACAGACATATGCATTTTAGTTAAGACATACAGCATTTCAGGCCAGACATGTGCCAGTTCTGGCCAGACATTTTCCATTGAGCTGCTGTTTTTTTTAGCCCTGGTTTTATTTGAGAGAGAGAAATCCAAAAATGCTTCTGTGTGCCTTTTCTTTTTCTTGCAAAGGTTCATGCAGTAGTTGGTGTCCTTTCCGATGATGCAGACCCCATGGTCACTGTTATGAAACTAGAGAAAGCTCCTCAGGAATCATATGCAGACATTGGTGGTCTTGATACTCAGATTCAAGAAATCAAGGTTAGTATGCCAGTATATCTGTTACATAATTTGTTAAATGAAAGAGAAAGAGGTTGTGTTTGTCATATTTATTTCTTGGGCTTTTTCATGACAGGAATCAGTAGAGCTACCACTTACCCATCCAGAACTTTATGAAGAAATGGGCATCAAACCTCCGAAAGGAGTGATTCTTTATGGGCCTCCTGGTACAGGAAAGACTCTGCTGGCCAAAGCTGTAGCTAACCAAACGTCTGCTACCTTTTTACGAGTGGTTGGATCTGAACTCATTCAAAAATACTTGGTATGAATGAAGGATAAATATGTGAAACAGGGAATGAATGGCTGAATGAATGAGAGAGAGAGTGAATGAATGAATGAATGAAGGGAAGAAATGGAAATTAATGTCTGGAGGAATAAGTCCGGGGGGGTATGTTAAGAGTAAACACTTGCTCAAAACTCTTATTTTCTCTGACTGTTTCTGGTTGACAAGGTTTTGAGGTAACATGATTTCTCGACATTATCTTGATATCCCTACAGGGTGATGGTCCAAAACTTGTCCGTGAGATGTTCAGAGTAGCAGAGGAGCATGCTCCTTCTATAGTATTTATTGATGAAATTGATGCTATTGGAACAAAAAGGTAACCTTATCATTATAAGGAATTCATGCCATTCTAGTGTGCTGTAAAGCCATTATCCTCACAGATCTTGGGTTCAAAATTCAGGCTTAGAATCTTTGAATGATCTTTTTGGTTGCTAATCCATGAAATAGATTGATTTGAGTATTAATAATTACTTTTAAGATATGAATCCAACTCTGGAGGAGAGCGAGAAATCCAAAGAACAATGTTAGAACTTCTTAACCAGCTGGATGGCTTTGACTCTAAAGGAGATGTCAAGGTAATAGTACAGAATTTAATGTAAAGTGAATGCGTTCAGTGTGTATTCAGATAGAGAGAATAAAGAGAAAAGTAACATTAGCCCCTGGTGGGAATCGAACCCCACATCTTCGGTTCACTAGTCCGATGTGTTAACCAGTACACCACAAGGACCAAGCAAGCTAGAAAACACAGCAGGACAATGTAATGTATGTGGCAACCGTAGGGGATCCCAGGGCGTTATTTTTCTCTATGGATAAGCTGAACACCGTAAATTTGGGTACGCAGTATATATTAGAAATAAATGTAAAGTGAATGAGTTCGGTGTGTATATAGAGAGAATAAAGAGAAAAGTAACATTAGCCCCTGGCTACAGAATTTATGTAATCTCTTTTTCTCTGAATCATTAAATTCCTTATTCCATACATCTGTTCGGACCTTATTACTGTTTCCTTTATTTTTCCATTAATTTACTTTAATTTTTTCTAGGTGGTCATGGCTACAAATCGTATAGAAACCTTGGATCCAGCATTAATTCGCCCAGGTAACTGACAGCACACTCTGAACTGTTATTTTACAAATATCCCCTAAATATTGCTAAATCAAAAGGAGCAAAAGCCTGCACTATGCAGTCACAATCCTTAAAAACAACCAAATATTATCAAAGTGTTAATCTACATGTACCCTGGAAAGGCTTTGTCATCTAGATTTTTTGTGGAAATACTCTGACCCAGATACCTTCCCAAAATCTTACGTAGCAACTTGTTTTTTTTTCAGGTCGTATCGATCGCAAAATTGAATTTCCTTTACCTGATGAGAAAACCAAGAGACGTATATTCCACATCCACACCAGCAGAATGACCCTGGCTGAAGATGTGAATATTGATGAATATATCATGTCTAAAGATGATCTGTCTGGTGCCGACATCAAGGTATGTTGCATGTGATCTCTACCTCATGAAGGAGGGTATGGTAGAAATATTCTTTATCCACAATAATCAGGAGACCACATCAGATCTCAAAAATTTTCAGTGTTTCTGACAGTATGCTTCCATTTTTCAGGCAATCTGTACAGAAGCAGGTTTGATGGCTCTTCGAGAGAGAAGAATGAAAGTAACTAATGAAGATTTCAAAAAATCCAAAGAAAATGTGTTGTACAGAAAGAATGAAGGAACTCCTGAGGGTCTTTACCTCTAACATTGTGTAAAGTTAGTGTGTTAATATCGTCACAACCTAACAAATAACTGTTAAGAAAAGGACAAATAAAAATCTTTAAAAGAAACTGGAAGTCTGGCAAGTACATCCCTTGAGTATTATTTCTTTGTTTACTGGGAATTCTCAAGTTTCTTCCTATTTTTCTACCATTTCAATTACTTGTTGGTTAGTCTTTCCATATCTAATGGTGACGTGGAGAATGGGATGGCTGTGGTTAAGGATCTTGTCAGAAGGTGTTAACCAGTCGTTTCACCTGACAATCATTTCAGCCAAAGTTGTTGAAAGATGTTTAATAGTTGTTTCACTCAAACAGCCATAATTCAGTCAGAATGAGGCAGAGGAAAACATCTTTTTAACACTGAATAAACACAAACACAAACAAAAAAGAGAAAATGCACAACTTTATTTTAGTTTTATGAAGTTAAAACTAGATACTGTTACTGTCCTATTTTTGTCATACTCAAAATAATGAGGAGCAACAAGAAGAACCTTAAGGGTGCATATTCAAGTCAATACAAAATTTCATATAAAATAACTAAAATACATCTAATTCATTGTAATCTTTACTACTGAATTCTGCAAGGGTCAAAGGAAATGTAGAAAGCGAAAAGTTTAGAGAGATTTGACAACTTGTGCTCTCTCTTATGTCCATAGGATCAAATGTCTTTCAGTGCATCGAAAAAATTCCGTCATTCTTTCTATTGATTTAGATATAAAATTTTAAAAAATAGAAAAATAATTTGCAAAACAGCTAAAAGGTAATGTGGAGATTCCTAAGGCTGATAGGATCAATAGGATCTGATTTATTGACCAAAATCAACCAGAATGTTTTTTTTTAAGAATGCCTACCCAATGTTTTAATAATCATGTGATTGATGTATTCTTAAATACTGTAGCTGACTTTGAAATCTTCTTCATTAATGGCATCCTATTTCATTGTGGCAGTGATTATTCATAAATCAGTCCATGAAGTAGAAATAATGGAAAGTTATAGTGCTTAGAAAGGAGGTTATTCCGGGCGAAAGACCCTTGGAAATAAATTCGGAAAA
>WUAP02060226.1:0-17900 GCA_015163945.2 Stichodactyla helianthus
TTTATTTATTTATTTATCTATTTATCTATTTATTTATCTATTTATCTATTTATCTATTTATCTATTTATCTATTTATTTATCTATTTAATATTATTTTTTTAATGTCATTGAAAACAGACTACAGCGATACTTCCTTCGGTCAGCAACCAATATTGTTCAGTGTAATCGTAAATAATGTCCGTGGTTTTTGTGTCAAGCTAGTGTAAGTTTAAGTGATGTTTAAAGTCGAAGATTGATCGGAACAGAAGAGGAAATTCTCCAAAACCAAGTCTCAATACAAAAGCGCGTATAAATTTAGTCTAAGATTTATTATTCCTAAACGAGAATTCAGAACTACGTCGTTATCGATCCCTAGGAGCAACAATACCTCTAAACAACTTTTGTTTAATTTTATATTTACAATGATGTTATTGAAGTTTCTATTCTAGATAATTTTTTGATAGAACTATATTAGGGGGGGATAATGTCGACCTTCAAATGTGTCATTCCGTTTACCCGTATACGTAGATAATAACAAGAAAATCAAACTAATCCAGATGAATTAGTTAGTCTTCTGAAAAAACATTGATTTCTTATTGGCTTTTCTTGATTTTTCCCCAACGAGTTCTTCTCCAATTCATGATCTTTATACTTCCATAACAAAAAATTTACAATCCTTGCCAAAATGTGTTGGCACGATGGAAAATTTAACGCCAATCAACCCCACCTGAAACAACCTCGTATATCCAGACCCCTTCCCCCGATTCAATGCTGGGCTAGGGTTGGTTTTGTCTGTTGCCTGGCTTTCCAACAAAAATGACCTGGACAAGCATCTCGATCAATCAACATTGAATCGGGGGGGGGAGGGGTATATGTTATGACTTGTAAACGCTTTGGCCATAAAAACATGGAATCGTGCCAATACTTTTGGCAAGGATTGTAGGTATAATCACTTTAAAATGACGATTGACTATTGAATGACGATGACTGTTGACTATTAATAACGAGCGACATCGAAAATCCGCAACAGCAGTGAAAAATCGATTTTCTTTATTTTTGGTCCAGTGATAAATATCTATGAGTACTAAGGAAACGTTGTACGTTTTATTACTCCAAGAAAAATCGAAAAACGTTTGCGCCGATCGTGACCCCGCGAAGACACGAAATGGAGGATTGCCTGTGGTATAACTCCAAACATCATATATCAGAATCAGCTTGGGGAAATTGCTCACGGATTCTCAAAAATGGTTGAAACTTGAGAGAAAATGTAAAACAACCTATGAAACAACATGAGTGATAGTTCGAAAATAAAGTTAAAAATCTAAGACAAAAAGAGTTTGGATTAATTCAGGTCTCGAGGCGGACAGATTAAGAATTGTTAAATTTAACTCACGTTCAAAATTAAAAACTTTAAGTCGGATTTTTGGTTTGTTTCCTTCCCCTAAGCGATTGCGTTAACGCATAGTCACTGGACTGTGAACTCGCCAGCACATGCAACATTGCACGCAATAGTGCATGCAACAAATTTAAATGGGGTTTGACACACGTTGCAATTTTCAGATTTGAAATGTTGCAATCAACAAATTCCAGTTGTAAATATACATTGCAATAGTCCTATTGCGCGCAATATTGTGTGCAATGTTACACCGTGTGTTGGCGCCTGTACATACCTAATCTCATTAGACCTTTTTGTTTTACCACTATTTTCGAAATTCGTGCGTCATGTGGATATTTCCTTTGTCTGCCAATCAAGAATAGATTGATACGGTTTTGAGTTTTGTTCCTTCAGCATAAGAAATTCACATTCCGCACAAACTTTGTAGCCCTCTATTAGTTTTATGACGCACAAATTTCGAAAATAGTGGTAAAGCAGAAAGCTCTACAGACCTTTTTGCTTTACCACTATTTTCGAACTTCGTGCGTCATAAACTGATGAAACCATAGGTAACATCGAAAAGCCTGCGCGGAATGTGAAACTCTTTTGTTGAATTAAAGAAACTCAAACCCGCATCAATCTACTCTTGATTGGCAGAAAAAAGGAATCAACTCATATGATATATTATTTAAAACAAAAGAAATTCACATTCCGCACAAACTTTGTTGTTACCTATTGTTTTCTTTTATTATCAAATTAAAATCCTGCATAATTTCTTCATATCATTCTCTTCTTTTCTAAGCTAATTCAACGACTTTTTGTCTTAAATTGTTAGCTTTAATACTCGAACTGTCACAACAGGTAGTTTCAGAGGTTGTGTTGCATTTTCTCCCAAGTTTCAACCCATCCTGTGAAGCTGTGAGCAGTTTCTCCAAGATGATTCTGATATATCAATACTTAGTCATACTGAATTCAAATTTTCAGGAGATTTACAGTGATACCACATAGGGTTTCTATTTATTTTTGAAAGGGCTCTAAAACCACATTTTCCGAACTGGGAAATAAGGTACTTTTAACTGACCTCCCGTGACTTTGAAAATAAAGCTACCAAAAAGCTAATGGCCATAAAAAGTAGCTAAATATATTTAGATTAAATATCTGAATTCGAACAACGCATGAAACCTTTTGCGTCTTCTCAACGCAAGAGTAAAAGAGAATAAAAATCCACTTCCACTTTGTGTTTTCGCGGGGTCACGATCGGCGTGACGTAGAGTTAAACATGTTTTTGAAGAAATAAAACCCAACACGTTTACTAACTCACAGATATTTATCTTTGGACCAAAAATAAAGAAAATCAGTTCTTCACTGTTGTTGCGGATTTTCGATTTCGCTCGGTAAGTGGACAGTCGCCCTTAAAATAAGAACCATCAATTTCGAATTCTTTCTTTATTCTTTACTTTAATTTATTCCTAAACAATTATATGCCTTTTTCGGCTAATAGAGTCGGCAAATTTTTCTTTAGATCTGACATTTTGCTTCAACATGAGAATATATCATTTTCTTAATGTCCTTCATTGGGAAGGAATTTGTAACAAAGCACCACTTGACTGGAATAATTAAGAACATCACCCCCAGTGTTTCCGAGGAATGCTCTGTTGAGATAACGCATTTGATTTTCGGTGGACATTTTTTTCTAGTACAGAAGCTTTGGATCTATAATATATAAATTAGATACTACGTAATAGCGGATCTCCCAGTTTATTTTTATTTACTTGACTGAATTGATGCAATGCATGGATAATTCTTACGGATATTTTTTTCAAAAGCTATTTCATAACTAAGGAAAATTAATTGAATTACAAGGTAATTCAATGAATTCGAGTCGAAAAGCCGTGAGTGCGATATCGTTTTTTCGAGTGAAATTCAATCTGGAATTTTCTCTGAATCCCATAGCATTTAAAATAAGATAATAACGAGGGAACGAGGGAACGAATGAAATATTAAGTTGGATTTGAATAACCTCAGCTAGTTGGTTTGAACCTGGTCTTCGCTTTTGAAGGGGGGGGGGAAAACTTTTTATTTAGCTATACCTGCCCAATTCTTACCTTTTTGTATATAAAATAAAGTGAGGAGCTAGAAATATTGCCAAGCTTTGATCAAGATGTAAAAATATGTTGATTCTTGGCTGAAAACGTCCAGGAAAACAAGCGAAAAGAGTTCAGCCAGCGAGCGAAAGACGTGGACATTCAAATCAATTTTTACAACAAAACTACAAGAGGCTGATTTGAAAGGTGTGAAAAAAGGTGTTTTATTCTCAGAATCGTCATTTGCAAGTTTCTTAGATTTTTTTACTCGCCCGAGCGACAAAAGAGCGGTATAAAAAAACTTTACTAAAAAAACTCGTTTTGTCAAGCAACAATATAAGATGCTGGTAAATAAATGGAAAATATTTCCATTGTAATTTAACGGATATTCATTTTGTAATTAAGTTCAACTTTCCATTGTTCTACCTACTGAAATTATCAAAAAATGGAATTAGAATTGGAATTGAAATTGGAACAAGGTCCTAAAGGAAGGAGGAATAGAGCGAGTATAGAGAGAAAGAGAGAGAGAGAGACAGACAGAAAAGGAATTAAAACAACAACAACAACAATGGAGAAGATGATGACGATGGAAGTGACATTGACAAGCCACATATCAAGAAGAAGGCCAAGGACAAGTCCGAGCTGCAGAAAGAGGCTGTCCAAAATTATTTCTTAATGCAGAATGCAAGGGCTTTTCGATAAATAAATTTAAAAAATAAAAAGCTACCGTTCACATTTACAAAACTTTTGGACAATATTATTGTAATGATATAAGAGTCCGTGTTATAAAGACGTATTATTTGAAACAAAAAAAAAAAAAATCGTGTTTCTATGAGCTAGACAATAAAATACAGGAAGAAAGCCAGTCAGGAAGCATGATTTTGTTATAAAGGCGCAGTTGCTCCCATGATGTTTTTGTCTGCTTGCTCTCAAAATTGTGGGTTTAGTGTCAATTAAATGAAAATTGCGTTCAAAGTTATAGATTTTATAACACTCATGAATAATTAATGAGGCCGAAACAATAGAAAATCATAAGTGTGGAGGAGCTTGTATATCTCATACAGAATCGTCCTGATTTGCATAAGCTTTAAAGCTGAATTTCTCAGCCCAATCCACATGTATGTTCAAAATTTTAGTCAAACACGATCTAGCTAACCTAGACGTATCATAAGCAATATACAATAAGCGTGGCCATGCTGTATTTGATCTACAATCTCTCGCATGCGGCTCGAGCTTGTATATCAAATACAGCATGGTCATTCATATTGTATACCATTACATAGCTATAAGTTATTTTTAGACCATAATACTTTCTGGATAAACCTATCGACCCACACGAAAAGGTCACAATTTCGAATTCCATTCCCTTTTAATAGTTCGTTTTGTTGTTTAGTAAACGTTATCTTGTTACGAATTTATAATTCAGTTAGTACCCAGTTTTTTTTCCAGTGACTTTTCAAAGAAATATTTGTAACATACAGGAACTAACACTAATAACCGTGGGAATGAACAGGAAAGTAAACATTAGTAGTTACAAATACGACAAATCCGGTTTTCTGCTTATTAATGATTTCTTAACACGAAGGTGTTATTCCAGCAATGCAAACGACGAAACATGCCAAAGTGTGTAGCACCGATTTTATCCTTGTCACGTCAGTTATGTTATCTAGATCTACATTTTTGCTCTTTTTTATTTTTTGCTGCTGTTGGTGGTGGTGGTAGTGGTCTTTAATGTAGTAATGAAAATGGTTAAAGTTCAACATTTTAGAGGGCGATTTTGATCGACGTCTTTCTGTCGTTTGATAAACTAATTCATTTCTTTCTCTTCGTGGTTAGTTTCAATAACCCGAATCTAATATTAGCTTATCAAGAAACAGTGACACACAAGAAACTAAATTCTACATAATTAATTTTAGGAGGAATGTTTAGCAAATTGAAAAATTTCGAATAAAGAACAATTTTACTTATGCTGTCGAAGACGTTGCATAGAAACTCAAATTAATTTTGCTCAACCACTAGCCAAGTATTATAGTAGTTATGTCATCATATTTCAAATAGTTTAAAAGTAACTAGCTCAAACAATCTTATGAATACTTTTGCCAATATACCACAGATAAGCAAACCAATACAGAGGTTGATCTAGCTGATTTTCAAAGTTGTTATTTCCAGAAGGTCATTGATTACAACACTGTTTATTATTATTTTAACCACTGTCACAACAGATAAACGGAGAAAGTTAGGAATGGCAACAAATATTCATGCGAAGAAAGAAAAACTTACCAATATTATTTGGAATCCGGAAGATCTTGGATTTTCTTGTGCTGGCTTTGTCTTATTGTGCCCTTCTTACACCAAGACAGTCCAATCGTATTGTTATAATTCGGTATTTCCATCATATGCACTCAAGATGCAAAGCCCTCTGGCTTCGAGTTCTTATCTTGGACCCAATCAAAGATCAAAGGAATTAAAATTCAATTGTATATTTTAGAAGGATCCGGCCGATGATACCGTAAGGAGCTTGGTGTAAAATTGATATATGTTGGAGAGTTTGGATTTCCGCTTTCACATTATTTGGCGTGATCAGAAGCCATCCATTTTGACATTAAACCACACTGTAATAAAAACTCGAGTGTAAAAAGACCGAAAGATCATGATCGGGTATTAATGATATTAATCTCTAAATATGGGAAGTTCGGCTTGAGTGAACGTTTGCATTTATAATCATCATAGAGTGATTTTATTTAACCCGTGAAAAAATAGTACCCATAATACTTAAATAAAATCACTCTACTACGGATTAGCATTACATTACAAAGATTTGAAACAATATAATGGACAGCCTCAAAACAAATAACTTTCCACTTTCTGATTATTTATTGATTTATACTTTATACCATGTCTGAAATTCACTAGGTTTTTTTTTTTTTTTTTTTTTTTTTTGAACTGCAATTGACTTAGTAAAGAAATATTCCAGAATTTTACGTTATTTTATTTTATTTTTTAATTATTATTATTATCTATTTATTTATATTTCGTTTTTAATGCATTGCAATATTGGAATACAGAATAAAATAACACTAAAAAGACATGGCCGCCATAGTAACTGGTCGACATAACAAAATAAGCCGTTATTGAAAAAATGAGTAAAAAAAGAGTATCACTATTTACAATCTGATCATTATCGCCCAACATCTGTCCTTACTGTTTTTGAGTAAGAGCCTATACTGCTCTTTTGAAGCACCTGACTGACAACAAACGTAAAAGTAAATATCAATCTGGCTTTAGGTTACTGCATTCTACTTGTAATTCCCTTTTACCCGCCACTAATACATGGCTAGAGAATCTGGATTCTGGGCTACTCAATGGTGATGTCTTTGTTGATTTAAAGTAAACCTTTTATACCGTTGATCATGCTAACTTGCTAAAAAAGACATTATTGTTATGGAATTAGGGGTTTACAAATTAGCCTGGTTTGAGTCTTGTCTGGACGCTAGCACCACTGCCTATATAGTCAACGGTGTATTGTCAGACAGACTAGGCATTACTTGCGCGTTCTCACAGGATCAATCCTCGGCCCTCTCCTATGTCTAATTTATGTTAATGGCTATCCTGATTCTCTTGCCTATTGCTTACCTGGATTGTTTGCTGATGACACTTATATATAATTGTCGCTAACTCCAATATCAATCCTATTGAGAACCACATTTATGATGATTTAGAACAAGGTACAGAATGGCTTTGGCTTTGGGTGAAGACATAAATTAAACAAGTTGATGCTTACTATATTACTTCTCATCTTCCTGATTTACCAATTGAGCGATTTCGTAGTTTTTATAAACTTCTTGATGTCCACTAGCTGAGAATTTAAGCTTCAAAAAACATATTGACCTTGTTGTGAGTAAAGTATTAATTGGACTTAAAAAGAATGCTATATCGGGAAAGACAATATGTTGATGATAACGCTACATTGCTTTGCATATATCACTCTTTAATCGAACTGTATTTTTATTATTGCAGCATCATTGGGGCGTGGGGGATGTAATAAGGGCTTACAAGACAAAGTATAGACTTGCGACAAGTCGACCTCTCTGTGTTTGTTTTGGAGCGAGCGAAGCAAGCGAAATCTACGAACGAGCGACGAACGAGCGAGAAGTCGACTTTTGTTTTTTCGGGCGGGAAAATTGATTGACGTTTGGCTTTGGGCGAGGCGTCAAGGACGTTTTCACGTGCAAAGTTGTGTGTAATAAATATTCACCGCGGTGTTCTCTTATTACACTATTTTCTTCAAAATAAATTAAGGATGCGGGTTCTGCCCCAACAAAGACTAGCTTATGTAAGAGTAAGTTTGACTCCAAACTCCAAAGAATCTATTTGTATCCAGTGTGAAGAGGAAATTGTAAACGTTGATAAGAGGAGAAAACTTTTCAACGGTTCGAGAACGACCGCGAGTTCAACATAAGAAGCCTTTGAACACGAGTGTCTTTGACATGTTCATTAACCCTTGCTTTCTATTGGTCAGTTCGCTTTTACGTCACCGGTCGAAAAGTCCACCGGTAATTTTTGGCGTGTTGCGGGTGGGAAAAGTCCTTTTCAAATCAGAACTCAAGCCTCGAAAAAAAAAAAAAGAAGAGGACTCATTTTAGAAAGTCTATAGACAAACTACAAAAATTTTAAAATAGAGCTGGGCGAATCGAAAGTCAGATTATAGTGCACGTTCTCATGATATTAGACAAGAATTACACTGGGTGTCGCTTGATAAATACTGAATGGCCTAGGCGAGAGCCATATCAAACTTTCAGTGTCGTTTATGGGCTTCCTATGGTTAGCTGTAGCGGGGTTCCTGTGTAAATGTACCAATCCTCCTACAGTGACAAAACAAAGATGGCTGACTTAGTTATTAGTCTTTCACTTCAGTTACTGTAAAGTTTGTCGAAATTTTGTACAAAAACCGAGTTTTTGCGAAGAAAAACTATCAGGATTCCAAATATGGTAAGTGAATTTCCTTATATGGAAGTAGAAAGCACTCGAGAAAAAACGACACTGACGTAAGGGCACAAGCTTGATATGTGTCACTAACAGAATTATTCTCTTTTTCTGGTGTGCGTCATAACCATAATTTGAGAAATTCCGATATCAATTTAAGTTTGCCAGCTCCAAAGTCTAATTTTGGAAAACGTGATTTCTCTTATAGCGAAGCAACACATTTGAATAATTTACCAAGAAAAGTGAAGAAATCTCCGTCTTAGTCATCTATTAAGAAAGAAATGCATAAGCTTTAAGCCCAATGATTATTACAATTACTATTGTTATTATTTATTTGTATATATTTAACCTATTCTATTATCTATAGGTTATTAGATTTGAGAATTGCACTTAAGATAATTAATTGATTATAACCATTATTAGTCTTTCTTTAGATTTGTCTTTTTATAGTGGCACGGCTTGTCTAAAAACCAACTATGTGGATCAAGTCAATTACCGTAAATAAATAAAGTTAATTTATTTACTGATCGACTGACTGACTGACTGACTGCTTGATTTGTGAGTTGGTCGGTTGGTTGGTCGGTTGGTTGGTCGGTTGGTTGATTGGTTGATTGGTCGATTGATTGGTTGGTTGGTTGGTTGATTGGTTAGTCCAGTTTCAAGTTCTTTTTTTACTCAGCTTTCGGTTCTAGTGTGCAGCGTAAAGTATTTGCAACTAGACGCTCTAAAAGCGTAAACTGGGCTACCTGTAGTCATTCGGATTAGATGCATTGATCTAACAGACGCAGAAATGCTAGATGCGCTATTAGGTTCTCGCTTGCCTGATTTTGGGACCTGGTGTCCATGCAAAATTGACATTAAAATGAAAGAATCACCCCGATAATTTTTGCTTTTCTTTTTTTTTTTTTTAAATTATTCTTATGGCTTGACTTCCATCAAGGCACTTAGAATTATTTCAAATAACTGGGAATTGTAAAATGAAATATCGGATAGTTTGTTTTTTTCTGTGGTGATAAAATAACGCTGATTAAGAAACCATGCAGCGCTTACCTCCGCACCCCCCACCCCCACGTGGAAATTCGAGAACATTCGAGAACGTGCTCTCATTCATTTAGCGAACAGAAGGAGCTGTCTGAGCTGTTGTTGTTTGTCCACTTTGAGGCATTCATCTAGCTTGTAGGACCAGTTAACGGCCTTAAATCTTCCTTCGAACAGGTAGCTTATATCGTTCTTTGCTGTTTTATCGATTTATCATGTAAATCCCGTAATAAATAATCAATTTCTAAGACATAACTGTGATCGTCTTATGTTTATTTAGTATTTCATCCCGGTGTCAAACCGAAATACTGTAGTTTTCAATTTGAGTTTTATGTTGAGTTATACATTGTCATGGCTTTAAATTTCTTCCAAAGAGGCATCGTTAATTCGTTCTAAGTTATTTGATCGATTTTTCTAGTAAATTCCGTAATCATTGCATATTATTTCTAAAACATTTTCGAAGTTTCCATTGTGTTGAACTTTATCGCTCTGATCTTTTATATGTATGCATCAAATAAATTCATCGATGTTGTTTTATTACTTACTCTAGATCCCCAGACCATTCTACATCTTTCCTGATAATTCTTTTTTATGTATTTAAGCTTCAGATAAGTGAATCACATAGGAATAAAGTTAGCTGCAATACATTTATTAATAGTCGTGTAAAGTCATTCTTATTGAAGCTAGTAATTCCCTTAGTAAAATCGGGATGAAAATTAAATATACTAGTATTTTTCTTGAGAGAAACTGACCAGTTTTGATGCCCATTTTTACTTGTGAATGGTAAAAGTCGATCATAAGATAAGCAAATATCGCATTCACCAAATGCTGTAATTGAGCACATGAATTTATTTTCACTATACGTTTAAAACAATCTTATGTGGGTCTTCGATTGCTGTTGAACAGCGGCGATCGAATGAGAGCATGCGCAGTTAGCCTGTAACCACCCATACCATATTAGGTTTGCATCATCTGTAATTGAAAAATCGATTGACATCTGCAGCAGTTGCAGCATTCTCCTGCATCCGGGAACCCTGTAATTTACTTGGTCTGCAGAGTCCTGAGCACCGATTGCGCAACTTTTGGATTTTGCTGCACAGGGAAAACAAAACAAAACAAAAAAAAAAAAAAAAAAAGACACAAGACTCTGCGGACAGGGTAGGCTGGGCTGCCATAACTGTTTAAGGCTGTGCTTAGAAACTGCTTAGAAACATTAGCCTAGATTCTAAACGTCGGGTTTTGCATCAGCACAAATGTTCTCAAGTGCTTGATCGCTTTGGCGCAGAAAGCATGAAATTCACCGGTTTAGATTTCTGTACGCATTCTGTTTTTAAAAGCACAGAAAATCCCCTCTAAAATAAGCCCCAAAATGTTTTCGACAATTCATCCCCGAACGTCAAAAGGGAACATCATGGATCCAAACTCCTGCTTGCAAAAAAAAATCCAGAAGAATCTTTGTATATTTCTTATAGTCAATTTGATTTTCGCCCTGTAGCGGAAGTTTTTCATTTCAGGATGATGACGTAAAATTATGCAAGCGACCTCAATTCACATCTGTTTTGCTTGGCAAAGGTGTTTTGAAGATGGCTTGAATATACTTGGAAGAAAACGCTCTTTCAGTCTTAAGAAAACTCATTCCTTCGAAAATCTTCATCTAGACGTGTTCTTTTATGAGTCCCTCCCTATAATATTGGAAATAGACCTTTCCCGAATTCGCTTGGATGATCACGAAACAATGGTTCGAAGTCGAGACTGAACTTTATTCTTTTGTTTATCAAGGCCAGCCTCGACTTGAAACCATTGTTTCGTGATCATCCAAGCGAATTCGGGAAAGGTCTATTTTGTCTGATAATGTGTATAAAACTAGACACCATTGAATTGAGTTTTGAATCCGCCATTAAAATGGTTCACTAAGAAAAATACATCAGTGTAAGTTTTATGTCCTGTTATGTCACATTTGTCTTTGAAAATGTCTTAGATAAAGGACCCAGAAAACCATGTTATACTTCTAGTATCTTTTGGTATTGTTTATTTTCGATTTGACTATAAAAATAACGGGAAGAAACATGATGTAAGCGAAAATAGTTGGATTTCTAGTGACTTAAAAGTTTGCCAAGTTAAATCGCTAAACAGTTTTTCTTCCGTATCTTTTAGGCTTGCATTATTTTTTCTAGACTTCAAAAATCCTAAATTAATGTCTTAAGAAAATTATATCTTGTGTCTGCACAGCTTCTAGTGTCTTTTGGTATTGTTTATTTTCGATCTAAGCGTAAATGACTTTGATTTCTAGCGGCTTGAAATTTCACGAAGTTTAATTCGCCAGACACTATATCTTGTATCTAGCTTGCTTTGATTTTTTTTTTTTTTTTTTTTTTTTTTTTGCTAAAAAATAATGCCTTAAGAAATTATATCTTGTATCTTTACAGCTGTTAGCGACTTGAGAAGAATTTAAGTCCTTGAAATATCCCATGCGTTAACTTTAAACTGATATTTTCGAAAATACTCCTGAGCTCGATATTCATTCTGCAAATCAACTTGATCTGAGCGAAGGCCAGTAGTCCCAAAAAATTGAATCAAAAAAGGATTTTGATGGGATCTAAACAGCGGGAGTTAATTCCCGCGCCTGCGTAGTTGCTGTCAGCTATCACGTGACAAGCCCACGTAATCTATCCACCCACCCCCAAACTTCAACAACTGTCAATCCAAATAATAATGGCCCGCCCATACACAACCTAGCACTGGTTGCTGATTGGAGTTCAGGTGCGTTGTTATAGTGACTGAGGCCGCAATGGACCACTGGGTACTATTGCGCAATTTTGAAATTTTCTCGTGGAGGAAACAAAAAAACAACAATAACAAGACCCTGCAGGCAGGGTAGACTGGGCTGCCTTGGTTGTGCTTCGTGTTTTTCTTAGTGCTGAGGACAAATGTCATAACGCCATATTACATCTTCATAGCAGAAATAATTTCAATTCTAGCGGTGTGGGAAATGTCCCTAGAATAGGAGTGTATTTTCCACTTCAGAAAGTGTTCAAGCTCAGCGAAATTGAACTAACCTGAAATTCTTAGATTGTTTGATGATTTTAGCTACAAACGTTTTTTTCAAAAGTTTAGTTAAAATTCCGCAGAAGATACAATCGGAGTTTCTGTTTTTGAATTATGCGATTTCGAGTTCCTGTGGTTTTCATGATGTCAGTGTTTAGATTAATGATTAAACAAGCACATGTCTGATTTAGCTTGCTGAGTTTCGCTCAATACTTTGGTGAAAAACTGCTCCATTTAAACGGTAAGAAAACCCCATCATACCAAAATCTTCATCCAGACATGATATTTAATGAGTCCTTGATTGTATTTCATGATTTGTTAGGAAATATTTGTCTTTTTCATGAAGGAAACTTATCGATAAGATTTTCACAGGGCTCCCATTGATAGCAGGTAGCCCTTCACTGGGCTTCTGACGGGACTACCCTGTGCTTTTGTATTATTTTTAAATATAGGCGTCATATCATATCATATCATATCATATATCATGAAACTTAGATGCCTTTGAAGCCGCGAATGTTTACTTTGACACATTGAACTTGTAAATTGTCTCGGGAAAATGTTTAAAATTAAAGGCTCCAGAAAACCATGTTATGCTTCCAGTCTTTCTTTTTATTGCTCATTTTCGATCAGGGAAAATCACAGAAGCATACCGAGATAAGCTTGACTTCTAGCGACTTCAATTTGCTAACTTAAATCACAGGCGACTTTGACTCTCGCTTACGGTGTTTATCTTTTGCTCTTCCTCTCTTTAAAAACCCATCAAATCTCAATCGAAATCCTAAGGAATTTAAGTGATGTTTCAAGAACTTTATATCTTGCATCTCAAGGATTTTTAACGACTTGAGCAGAATCAATTGCCCTCGAATATCCCGTCAAACAGAGAGAAGTTTAGTTGTCTTTGAAAATATTACTAGCCCGATATAAGCCGACCCGGGCCTAACGAAATAAAATTTTAATACATTCGACGGCCTTGAAAACAGCGTGTGCGTGGACGCTGTCAGATATCACGTGATCAGGTCACGTGATTTAGCCACCCACCCCCAAACTTCAACAACTGTCAATCCAAATAATAATGGCCCGCCCATAAACAAAAAAAGGCAATTTATAACTGTTTTGCCATAGGCAGCCCAGTAAAAAAAAAAAAAGGAGACACGCGACGCATTTCTAGACTGGTCTACCACAGGTAGCCCAGTAACTAGCAGTATGACCCGAAGCATTTGTATTTTTTATTTATACGAGAATATCATACCTTAACACGGACTGTTAGTAAAACTATAGAGGCTTTGCACCATCACGTGGTCCCTATAGCTACGGTAACTACGCCGCCATGACAGGAGGCAAGGTAAAAAGCAAAATGGCGACCAAAGAGACAGAACGCGTGTCTTCTCTTCCGAAATATCGGGATTCTTTAGGTCCTGAAAAGCCAAGAAACTATGAGAAAAAGCTAGAATTTATCAGTAATTTTGATCCCTAATGTAACGAATCATTTTATCGGAATCGATGGAAATTTGGCCTGGTGTGGAATTCCCTGACATTGTAACGTACTTTCTGTTCTCTACGAGTCTTTACACGAAAGATCAACTCAAGGCCTACAAAAGTCTAAAAGCTTACCAGTTTTTTTTGTGGCTGGTTGGGTAACATATATCTTCGTAGGTAAAGCAACAGAAATTAGGTGAAGATTCTAAACGGAAAGGTTGGTATTTCTGAGAGATTTTGTTTATCTCCACTGGTAATCGACAAAACGAATCACTAAGATTATGTTAATGTTTCCACTTAGGTGAACCACTCGCAGCGACTAAATGAAACTCCTTTGAAACCGTGGATAGCCGTTAAAAACGATGGTATATAAATTAGGTACGTACTACCTAATAGTGGAGCTCCCTGTTTATTTCTTATCTACTTGACTGAATTGATGCAATGCATGGATAATTCGTACAGGTATTTTTTCAAATATTTCATAATAAGCTGCTAAAAATGAAAATTGATTGATGAAGAGAGAATTCAACTTTGAATTCGTGTCGATTCTTATTTCGAGGGAAATTCAATGGGGAAATACCGAACCAGGAAATGACTTTTTTTTTTAAATTCCATAGCATATAATAAGATATAAAGAACGATTTTTAAAACCTATTTTGGACATTTTTACGCGCGGACCTAGGAAGCCATCGCACTGCTTTTGTTGGTTGTCAAGGGAAAGAATGAAAATCAAGCTGGATTTGAATGATCTACTAGTTGGCTTGAACCTCGTGGTATTTGCTTTTGAAGGGGAAAAAATATACCTTTTTATTTAGTTGTACCTGCCTAATTCTTACCATTTCGTATATAAAGTAAACTGAGCGGCTAGAAATATTGCTAAGCTTTGATCAAGATTCAAAAAAAAAAAAAAAAAAAAAAAAAAAAGTAGTGGATTCATGCTTTCCTGAAAACTTCCTTGAAGCAAGCGAAAAGAGTTCAGTCTAACTTTACGACAAAACTACAAGATATCTACCAAAGTAAGTAAATCTTGCCACACAAAAAAAGCATGTCTGTTTAGCATTCTAAAACCAATGCTTCTTTTGTTGAACTTTTTCAAGATTTATTCCGACGTTTGAAACGCCAATTTCTCAGCCATGATTTCAAGTTTGAGTCTCTCGCTCGCTTTCATATACTTCAAGATTTCTCCGTTTTGCTAGTTTTTCCTCGTACGGAAAAACATTAAAAAAAAACAACAACAACAAACATATTATCTGTCTAAAAACCTTTAGAAGTGTCTGTAGCTTGAGTACTTATTTTTTTTTAAATAAGGACAACACACTTGAGTTTAATAAACATGTTTCGGGAGTACGTCTCCCATCTTCAGATGAATGATTTGCAATATACAGAGCTTAAATAGTCAAGCGAACAATGGATTTTCTTTTACAAAATTACAATATTAGTTTTTAGCTAATATGATTACTAGTACAGACAGGCATTTTAGGCTACAATTGCAAGTATGTTTTTAAATATTTTTATTTTTTAATTTCATTTTAGTGATGCAAGTAGAAATTTTACAATAACTAAAAATATGAAATCATTAGCACACTATTTATGAATGAGGAGTAATTGTTTACAAATAGACCTTTACCTTGCACATAATGCTATCTCATACATATCTGACCACATAATTTCCTTGAACAAATGCCATATTTATTTCTATTAATTTATTATTAATTGTGTTTTATTCCAAAATAACTGTTTCATCAAGTGTATAATAACACTTAATTATTATGCTCATCCTCCTGGGGAAAGCTGCTACTAATTAAAGATATCAAGTAAGGAAATTTACTCAGTGGGATTCATAATTATCTATGTATGGTATAGGATTTCTCATTATTTCACTTCAAAATTCCTCTTGATATTTTCAATGCTTTTCTTTCCTCTCTTCATTTTCACAAAGTACAAAATGTAGAGCCTCAACATAGATAAAGTCTTAATCCTCTCTTAGTACTTATATAAAAACCTAATCTGCAGACACCACAGACTGGACAGCAATTTGTCAATGCACAGCATATGAATGCTATTTTATCAAGTAAACATGCTTCCCCATTTTATGACCTTAGGTAATCTATAGGAGCTATTCCATGTCCCAGTATGGTAAACTTCTGTCATACACTACCAATTACTCATTCAATATGGATCCTTACATTAGCTATTGATCTTGTAGTTTCTATGTCTACTGGTGCCAGTTGTTGTTTCCCTGTAGTGAAACTAGTAATCTTGAGTCGTGCACAAAAAAGTCCACAACTGTCTTGTCAACGCCACGGTCAGCTAGCACTAAATCTCCAGGAACTAGGTTCTTCAATAGACCCCAGTGCTCAGTTATGAACTTGTCAGATGTTCTTCCCCCCATCTTTTGGAAATAAATGATACAGTCCCCTGTGGAGTTATCCCAATTAAAAAATTAGCAGTATTGTGATGTTTGTATGATGACCATGTCTGCGCACGAACCAATAAATCTGAGGGGCGATCTATAAAAACTTCAAAACAATCAATGATCACAGCACAAGAGGAAAACGTCTCCCTGAAACTTGATGACAATGTCAGTCTTAGTGCATCTCTTTCAGGCCAATGAATCAGGAATCCCATTTTTTGAGTACATAACCTGAATACAATTTTGGATAACTCTCTACACTGTTGAATCGTGGATGTCTGGATCTGTGTCCCAGGTCCTGTACAGATAAGGTTAAACGAAGTCGCATCAGAGTAACCAAAAGCTGTTGGAATTTATTAAACGAGTTTCGATACACAAGTCCAGGACTAATGATTTCAAGTACGGCCACAAAAACTGATATGGCTGGCAGGCCGGTATAGAATTTCACATTCTCTTCATCTTTCTCCAAACTTTCTCGACTCATGGGATTACTACCGACACTAGATTTTCCTTTATTTTCAAGTATTTCCATATCCATTAAAGTCATATCGGTTTGTACTCCAACAGAAATACTGCTTCCCAGTGTATCGATCTTTCTTGACCAAAGATGTTGGATAATTCTTCAGACGACTCGTCATGTTGTGTGCCTTGTCGATTTCATCAGCGTCAATTTCAGGAACCAAATTTTCTTTATTGTGATCTTGCACTTCAATTTTTTCAAAGCACAATATTTTCTTCGTTGATCTCTCCACTAAACGATTATGTCTTTTGAGAGAAGATTCTTTCGAAGGCAGACACACAGAGCTCGATGAGTGTCCCATTGCAATCGTAGGTGCCCCTATGGATGAGTTTCTTCGTAGACGTTTGCAGGTTTTCCTGGAGAAAGAAAACCAAAAGTTATCGATGGAGAAACTTCGAAATTTGTTTGAAGAGTTCATTAGGTATTGAAATTCAAAATTTTCTTGGATTTCTTACCTTCGTGGAAATGAAGTGAGCAGTTTTTGACCTATCCACTCAGCACTGAGTCACGCCGAATGTTTGCGAGCCATTTTTTTCTTTCTACGTTTAGAAATCTCTCTAGTTTTATCCCCCTGATGATGAATCACTTTCGGTAAATTAAAAAATCTGATGTCTTTGTTTCGTTCAGAACGATTAGCACATCCAAAAACGCAGCAAGATCTTCCCATACTGATCAATAAAAACTAACTTGTATGATTGAAGCACTACAAGCTGCCTCCTGTCATGGCGGCGTAGTTACTGTTGCTATGAGGGTCACGTGACGGTGGAAAGCCTCTAGAATATTTTGGGCACAATCGAGACTAAACCTGAAAAGACTCGAAACTGGAGTATTGAATCATGAACTTAACTATAGTGTAAATAGATCTGTCATACTCCTTGAATAGACTAAACTACGTAATAAGATAGATACAGTGAGAAATGATATTGAACTGCGGTGAAATAGAAGTTTTGAATGATGATCGTCGCAGTGAAATATATTCAATCTAA
>WUAP02060337.1:0-17896 GCA_015163945.2 Stichodactyla helianthus
AGAAAGAAATAATTCCCAAGAGTGACATCACGTGGTCTGAAATGGGTAAACAAACAACGAAGCTGAAAAGGTCTATTGCAATAAGACACTATTTGTTTAACTCTGTTCCGGATATTGTTAACTTTTATTGCATAAGTTAAAGTTTTATTCATTATTCAGCCGGTCAACCTACTGGACTAGCAGCCTCTGAGACGACTGCTTTCGACCATTTATACACCTGACTTACGTCGGCAGTACGTTTAGGTATAAACTGATAAAACGTAAAAATATTTCACGCTTAGGTAAAGACAGTCCTTCAGAGAAAACGAGAGGTAACTCAGTGGTGGTCGTTGGAAACTTTAATTCCTTGTTAACAAGGTACAAACGATAAAAGATATCCTTCAAAGTCAACAAGTTCGCAGATTTTAATGAATAATGGGAGAAAATTCGACATTTTCCTTGACCGATGTCGAGAGACTTTTGTCAGCGCTGCAGTCAAGAGGAGGTTTAGCCTTGTGGCTTGAATGTACTTTGTGGACAATCATTGAAATAGTTATTATTGTTGGAAACTCTATAACTCTAAAAATCATAATTTGTAATCCAGCGCTACGAACTATTCCTAATTATCTAATCTTTTCGTTGGCTATTTCTGACATTTGGACTTGGAGTCTTTTCCGGCCCACTTTGTTTAGGTGTCCTGATACTTTCTGAATGGCCTTACAGTAGTACGATTTGTCAGTTCTATGGAATTGCAGCCCTGACCTTTGCCTGTGCCTCGGTAGAGAACCTTACTTGGATGGCCATTAATCGATATTATCGTGTTGTGAAGACTAAAAAGTACCATAATTACTTCAAAACGCGTAAAACATTGTACTACATATGCATTTTATGGGTAACTAGCCTTATTGGCTCCGTGTTATGTATCTTATCCGGTTACACTTACATCTTTCATCCGGGAAAGTTCTTCTGCTATTTGAACATTGACGATTTTGTTTTTCTAATTTTAGTTGTGACTATCTATATAGCCTTTCCTGCTACTCTTATTGCATTCTGCTATATATATAAAGTTTACAAAATCATCCAAAGACATAACAAATCGATGTCAAACTGGGGAAATTCCTCTCAAAATCTTTCTGTCCAGGAAATCAACATAACAAGAACTCTCTTCCTGATTGTTCTGATGTTCATGGTTTGTTGGTTGCCTGTTTTTACAATGGACATAATCGATGTCATCAGTTCGAGATGGTCTCTGCCAAGAGAAGCATACGTTGCTTATTCATTCCTTGCAGCATCAAGCAGCTCTATAAACCCTTTGCTTTACGGCATAATGAACCCTACTTTTAGGAAAGAGTACATCAAGACATTAACTTGCAATTATGCTGTAAAATGGATCAGGTCAAGAAACGTGGCACCTGAGATTACTAACAAAGTTGCAAAGACGAACACTAGAGCTATATAACTTTAAAAACTCTGATAATGGTTGTACTAAACTGAATATCTTTAAAGAATGTGCATTCCATTAAATTCAGTACAGAAAAAGGACGTGCAGTGCTCGTGGGTGGAAGGCTGGCAGTGGTTCGTGGTTCATTCGAAGGGCCAAGAAAACCCATCCTCGGTAACCAAGGGGGAAAATTCTGTCGCTCCTTTCGCTCCTGAGTTCCCGAGGATACAGAAAACTGCGATACACAGTTTTCCAAGTCTGTATTATTGTATGTATGAATTCTTGAACTACTTCAGCTAGCTCGACAACTGGCTACTTCTACTTATATACATGACAATGATAAATTCAAATGTATTAAATATTGTGGGTCAACATAAAAGTTTTAAGTTTTATATTCAAATATTGAAGGGAATCACTATGAAAAACCATCAATAAAAGTCACAAAAATTATTAACGAAAGGAAATAAGTATATCAGAGGTGGAAATTAGAATGCTTTAGAGACCTTTTTGATAAAGCAAAAGATGAATGAGAAAAGCAAACACTGACCCAGCAATGAAAAATGTATTGTTTTTGAATAAATTAACTGCCAAAATAACAGGGAAGTTTTTATGTGCTAATAAAATTGAATAAAATGCAAATAACTTACGTAAAATGAGTTTTGAGCTACGAGTGTAGAAAGACACACCAATTGTCAGCTGTGTAGTTAATCCACAGGAGCAAACAAAACTCTCTTGTAAACATTCAACGCCAGGCTTCCTTCAGATAATTTTGTCGAGAAGTAGTGCTGACAAATTGTTGAAAATTCCCCAAGCAAAGTTTAGACTTACACAGTTTGAAACTCTTTCCAAATGAACTTTTGCGATTGTTCTATGGTTTGGAGCAAATGTTTACCGAGAATTTTTCCATTATTAGACTGTTTTATTTACGAGTTTGCAAACGCGACGTATGTAAATTCTTCCCGCGCTTAAACTTGTAATGTGGGGAGAATTTCATCGTAATCAAAATGAGAAAGTCCAAAATATCTCAGGAAAATCAAAGGAAACGAGAACCAAAAAAGAAAGAAGGAAAGAAGGAAAAGGACAGATAAAAACGAAGAAAGAAAGAAAAAACAGGGAGTCTGACCTCAGGGAAAGCGAATAAGTGCGTTCAATTTGGCCGGAAGTTATAAAAAATATCAGGGTAAACTCATTCGCTGATGGTTATTTTCTGAATTTCAACCTGACATCGGACAACGAAGAATTTTCATTAAGTCGCACAGAGAGTCATAAATTCAAAGTAAAATAGGTTTTATTTGTCCTGTATTTGTTTTCCCGCGCGTCTCGAAGAAGCCATTGCACTGTTTCTTTCGACGCGAGCGACTACCAAGCATGCGACTGAAAAATTAAAATGGATTTGAATATCTAGTATAATGGACGCTTTTGAAGCTCATGGTCTTCTCTTTTTACGATTTCAAAAGCAGGAAAAAAATTTTTCCCCGGTCCAATGTTTATTAATGTGTACGTTAAGTGATGAAGAGCAACCAGAACTGTTTAAAGTTGGTCAAGATGTGCAAATTTGTCGTGATTCGAATTTATGCTGTTGGGTGTGCTGTAAGAGATATGTGGAAGCTAAAACAAGTGACTCTTGCATGCTTACAGATAGCTGCATAAGTAAGTTTTATTTTTCATTGTGTAGTTTGTAATGCAATTAAATTTTAAAATATGTTTTCGCAAATAGCAAAAGTTTTCAAAACCTAGGACCGTAACATTCGACCGCACAAACTCCAGCATATTTATGACTTATTGGCAAGACCTTTCAGCGCAAATTCATTTTATTTTGTGATTCGTTATTAAGAGCTACTTGGGAAGAGTTGAAATAGGTAGTTTGGTACCAAACTACTAATCTAATGTTACGTAAAAAAACACACAAACTACGCCTTCCATTTTAATTTTGATATTCCGGTACTCTGATAACATCCGAAATATGATATTTGGCTTTCACCTCGCATTAGATTTAAACTGACGCACTTCTTGTTTATGAAAAATATTGAATTAGTTCTTTCGAATAAACAAATCTAAACCTATGAAATAAGTACTTAGTTCTTTTCTCTTTATACATATAAATTTAACCACTCAGTTATAACATGACGAGGTGGCCGAGTGGTTAAGGCGTTGGACTGCTAATCCAATGGGCTCTGCCCGCGTGGGTTCGAATCCCATCCTCGTCGCATGTTTCTTTTTTTTCTTCTTCTTTCTTTCGAGGGTCTTATTTTCATTATCCTAAGACTTTTAACAATGATCAGAGTAATATCTTGATCAAATTATCTTTTTAATAGGTACTTTGAAGGTTTAAGAAATTCTCGGTTAAATAAATCTGAGACGAAAATCGTACTAATATCCTTATTTATCGAAAATAAATAGCTTTGTGCTTGAATATCAATTAAAATGTATATATATTTCATTTAGTTGTTTCGTTAAATTCAGGAAAATTGTGGAATTAACGTGACATTCAAATTTTTTGAAACATCATACCACAGGAGGCCCAAAATTAGCTTAAATCCACAGGCATCCCAAGCCGAGGTTTTTATTAAAACTATCATCTTTTTTCACTTCTTATCTTCTTATTATTCTACTCTAACTCACTCTAACCAAAAGATTTTAATAACTCGATTAAAACAGAGAATGGAAGGGCTTATTGAGTCCCAAAATTGCTCTCTTATTTTAAGATTTCATAGCTCGTGATCTGAAATGAGTCAGCCATTAATCATTGTCGACAGTCCATTCTTGATATGAATATACTGAATATCATGATACTTATAAAAACACCCTAATTTTCACAACTGATATCAATTTTATTTAGTGAAGCTCTATCTAAACCCAAAAATCGTACATAATACACTAGCCCATTTTTTCTATCATTTCTAGCAAACAGTTCAGTTATTGGTTAGGTAAATGTCGCTTAGGGTCAGTTACTGGTTGAACGGTGGTTGCATGGATGAGTGCTTTTCAGTACTTAACATAAAATTCATCTTTCTCTGTCATATGTCGATTTTGCATGATACAGCTGTGTTGCCGTACACTCTACATCAGCGTATACTTGTAAGTTTAGAATAAGGTTTATAAAAGTTTTTATTCATGTTGTCAGCGGACTTCTTTATAACTTGTATTTATTTGGACCTCCTATTTTGTTAATCCATTACTCGACATTGGAGGGCTTACTAGTGCCTAGTACTTAGTGGTTAGGTTTAATAGCAGATATCTGTCTGTAGTGGCTCAAAAATGCTGGAGTTGTTGATCTGATATCCGTTGCTGTGAGATGGTTTATTAGGTATTCCATTATTGTGTTTGCGGTTCAGTGTCATTGTTATCTTATCATATCTAAATGATTTTCCTTGTGTATTGTATTGATGGTTATCTATGGTTTCACTTACGACTGCGTTGTTCTCTGGTACAGGCCATGAGAGACGTTTCTGTATAGCTGAGCTGTCGCGAATACAAGTACAGAGCTAGCTAGTACATTATTAGGTTTGATTAACACTTACGCGTGGATTGAAACAAATCGAAACAATCACTGAGACGGATGATGAAGACGAACCCGAGAACTATGCTTCAAAGGAAACAAGAATTGATTCACACTTGAAAAATGGATTAAAGAAGTGGCAAAAAGCAATGGAGGATGCAACAGCCGAGAATAAGGTGGACCAAGGATGCTCTTCAAGGTATATACTTATGTATATGATCAATAGACTAACAGATAGAGACGGGTATGTATACCGTAAATAAACCAGCATAATACTGATGGGAACATCAGACTGATTTGGTTCATGAATGAACATGAAGGTTTATTTGCGATTAGCAAACATTGCTGATTGAAAACGAGTTGCCCACCGACCAAAATCATGAACGGTTTTTCATATTGCTTAAGACTAGCTAGAATTCTGAAAACAGTATTCTTCCTCTCTACATGACATATATTCATGCATAGATTTGAAAATGAAAGTGTCACTGAAATGATATTCAAATAGCTCAAATGGCCTCATCATATGGATAGTGACTGGTTTCTGATAAAGGATTATTAGAAAAATAAAAACAGCAAAAGATGCCTAATGGCCGTATGATATAATACGTTTCCTAGTGATACGAAGCCAAGCTATCCAGGTTCGGATTTTCCTTTAGGAATGATGATCTTTGCCATTTTTCTGATTTTTGATCTTCAAGTTTTAGAGTGTTGTTTGCTAATTGTAACAAATATCCGTCTTGTGAATCGGTTGTTTGCAGATAGCAATTATTATTATTATTATTATTATTATTATTATTATTATTATTATTATTATTATTATTATTATTATTATTATTATTATAAGAACATCTTAAAGAAGAACAACTCATCAACTTTACTAAAGAGGTTTGGTACGTTCATTGCAAAATAGTTGATTACTTGTACAAGGTTTAGAGTAGAGGTTGATTAGCTATAATTGCAATGTTGACTCTAGTACAGACATGGGTACCTTAATGTCAAGGAGTAAACAAAGCAGACTTTTTATGCTAAATGCACTCAGTTTGAGGTCTGTGTGTAAAGTGTGACAGAGAACTCAGTATACAGCCAGAGCCAGCAGCTACTTCGGCTTCACTCCATAATCCAAACATACCATGCAGAGACTAAATAAGAGAGTGCAAAATTAATAGACTACAGTTGTCCTTAATACTGAAGTAGACTTGAAAGAGACGTTGCCTATTAAGTAATGGACTGATGCATCTATCAACGTGACTTACTAATAGCTGAGCCGTTAGTTGGCATGGTGCAATAGCATGGTGAAGTAGCCGCAGACTAAGCATGAAACTGCAATAAACGTTACTATCCCGGCAGAAATGGATACATTTTTTTGTTAGGGAAGGCTAAAAAACACTGCACTACTTTTACTCGTTTTAAAGCTGAAAAATTAAGAGTTAGTTTTTAGCTTAAAAGCTAGAAGGACAGTTATAACGGTTTTGTTTATACAACTACATTTCCTACATTTTTCTAGCTCAACTTGCGTTGGTGTTTTCATTTAACTCAGCATTGCTTTATCATGAGCCAATTCAAGCACAATCCTGATGTCCATAGCACTGAATTAGATTTGGAATTCCGTGCTGTAATTCCTAGGGTAAAATCACTCCAAACTATACTAGAACAAGTCATTATTATATGCATGGTATTATCAATAACCCCTCGTATCAGTCTAGACACACAGTGTGAAGAACGCTAGCTCTGGTTCAATAGACGATTCAAAGACAGGGTTACCGATCTGTGCCTTCAATATAGTTATTGATATTCCAAAATCGACTTTTCTGTTTTGATTTTCAAATCCCTCACACGAAGAAGTTATTAATTACTGTTAATCAAATATAGTAGCGATGTTATTAAACTTTGGTTAGGATGATGATATGCATGGCTAATACTAATGTTGACGACATACCTTCAGTTGTTCAAGGGAACATGTACCGCCCCGCTGAGATAAGCTCCAGGTTAACCTTGTTCTTATGAACACTGACTCTTCCAGTACGATTGTGTGTATGAATATCAATTTTAGTCTGTACACAAATTTTAGATCTGCGTGCCAGACCTCACGTACGTCAGTCATCCATAGCTGTAAATATGGTTCAAGCAGAGGCAGCCTCCCGGATGCCATCACGCGCTTATGAGAGGTTTTACTGCAGTTATGCCATGCTCTAATGTGGAATTGGCGTGCTAATAAAAGCAAACTGAAAAAGAGCAGAACTGGAGGTTACGTTTGCAGCTCACTAAAAAAGGGTTAAAATAGATGTTCAACCGGTGAATCATTATGGCTATGGATGAATGGATGGTACCTTTTATTACCTTTTAATTTCATCCCACGCGTTCATCTTACTAAAAAAAGTTAGTAAAAGCTAAGGGTACCATAACGTAGGAATAAGACGTGATACTGAGGAATAGTTAAGAGCACAAAACCCAAAAATGTAAATGAGCCATGATAAATATTTGCATCAACTTTACTGGAATGACAGACCTGCCAGTAGAACGGAAACCAACAGCCCCTTGATGTTCTAAGTTTAGTGGCTTAGATTCTCCTTGAGTACAAAAGTTCTTTGTATGACCACCCTGGTAGGTATTTTCTTAACCCCCACCAAGATGGTTATGGTTTGTGTTATCGCCAAACATAATTAGCTTTCTTTACATAATAGAGATTTAATGAGTTTCTATCTCTTAATTGTTTTTCTTTAATTAGGACGTGTTTCGTGACTTGATCTATAACTCAACTAGCCTGCGCAGCTCATGGTTTCATTTTAGGGGTGGGATGGGGGTGGGTGGGGGAGAACTGGAGGAGATGGAAGGGAAGGACGGTTAGTGTCAGTGTTGTTGTTGGTCCCTAAGTGCTACCAAACCACTAATTTCAACCCCTTAAAGGTAACGACTAATTACAAAGAGTGTCACAGAGTGCCGTATCAATGCATATAGCTGCGACGTGCTGATGAGGCCCAATACTGAAGGCCGAAATAGCTATCCACGTCTGCTTTTTGATTGACTGAGTGTTGGCTCCGTCGTGTTGTTATCGTTCTACGTTTTTCACGTAGTTACAGCCATTCATTTTTATAGTCTAATTCACAAGTATTGTGGCTGAAGATCTTTTACAGATCCTACATCTGCGGCATTATCGTACACGGTCCATTCATTTTATTTTACATATAGACAAAGGCTGTTAAAATGCGATAATCAGCGATGATACAATGTCTAAGTACAAATCAATGTTAATCAATATAGGTAAAAGTCGATCGTATCCTGCGGTAATGAGATTCGGTCAATATTTACATCGTGCGACAGTCAGGGAATATTGAAACATCAGTCCACTTCTGCCGACCACCCCTTACATCAGGTACAAAGTAGATAATTAATGATCGAGAGCTGCTTACCACAATTTGAGCTGCAATGGATTGTGATTATCCCCGAATACTTCAACTCGATGCTAGTCCCTCATCGTTGTTGCCAGCGAAAGCGGTGCCGGACCGGATAGCTTAAGACAATAACCTGTTCATGCCAATATACTAATCTGGACAATCTCTGGATAATCCTTGTTGTGCTAGGCAGAAAAGAACTATCTATCATATCGCCGAAGAACGTCGGGTCTAGCAGGGATGGGTTTAAAACCTTAAGAAGGAGTATGAGGGAATCAGCAAAACAAGGTTAAGGTGAGCACAAGCATTATTTTGAAGCCTTTATCAACGGTCAATGTGTTCTCGGTTCTCAGTTCATGATATGAT
This sequence comes from Stichodactyla helianthus, assembly GCA_015163945.2. NCBI lineage: Eukaryota > Metazoa > Cnidaria > Anthozoa > Actiniaria > Stichodactylidae > Stichodactyla > Stichodactyla helianthus. Next base: position 8,675 of record WUAP02060337.1, read on the forward strand.
GGAATTAAGTTGTCTGCGATTCCTTGATTAATATCTTTAGGACTTTAGAGTAATTGATGAACTATCTAGAGCCCGCCTCAGATTAATTTCTCGTGTAATATAAACTACATTACAGTAAGTTAGTTAGTTAGCACCAATGAAAATTTTATTAGAGTATGTAATTGACACCATCGTCCCATAACTTGGAAAAGTAATTAGCTTTTACTGTAATAAAAATATATTGTCTATTGACACCTATCAATTATCGACCAAAACAGAAAGACGTTCGGTATCAATTTACATCTAAGTAGATTTATTTTAATCTTTAGCTCAATCTTCAGGAGAAATTGTGTTTAACTTCTAGCCAATCTGCATATAGAGACATGGAAACAGTTATTTTCAGTTGATTAAGAACATAAGTGAGATGCATATAACCAGCTCGTGTATTCTACCATAACGAAGTAACTAAACATTCGCATCCATGACTATAAGAATTCACTACCTATTACTGAACTTTTAAGTTCCTGGATCTCGCTCAAGACTAACACGTTAACATATGATCCAACTTAACTCTTATGATGCTTCACGATAGGGTAATTAAAGCATCTTACCACTCTTGTCCTTCAGAAAACAAAACCTAAAAACCAGACCTATAACATGATATACTCATTACCGATATTATCCACTGCTGAGTCAGTAATCATGAGTGTTCACACATAAATAGAAATGTGCTTTCTTCATTGATACGACATAAAGCTCTAAGACTTATATGAAACAATATTAATTCATTTTACCGTGTGAGATTTTGATGGTACATTATGAATCATCAAATAAATTGTTTATTGTTGTTGTGTTGCTAACATTATAATGACGTCATGAACTTCACGTGCCGGTGTATATATATGTGTATTGGTGTAGGTACGGTTCACTAGAAGTTGAAGCTTCCACTTGAAGGTACTTAGGGTTGTAGGCGTTAACCTATTTCAAAAATAATGTTAAATAAGCATTTATCTACGGTAAGTAGGTAGGGAAATGTTCTTTTGGAGTGATATTTATAGGCTGGTGTTCTTAGTAACTGGATTTCGAAACCCTGTGGTCTGTAAATGTTTAGAGAGAAAATGAGCAAGATTTTGTTCAAACACTCAAGAATCGATCATCCATCACTTATTGTACACTAAAGGACTTGTACTCTATAACATGATTGGAAGACTTCAAGACTGATTTCCGGTGCTTTAACATCAATAGAAATATCCTTAAAATATTGTGATTTCATAGTATTTTACGACCTTTTAACGGACAGAATGAATTCTTGATATATTTGGTATCACAAAACCAATCACAGTTCTTTTCTGATGTAATAATGTTCTACGTCAACAGGTCTAGAACCCACACTAGTGATCCACCAGTAATATTTGATCCAGACGGAATGAGAATTGTTCAAGGAGCCGCTTCTATCTCTACTGAGTTTCGACAGCGTTCATACACCGACCCTACTGATCTACTGTGGGTGTTCAGACGAAGATGTAATATCATGGTCGATGGAAATGATAACGTCAACTGCGATAGATCAAATAAAGACAAATGGGCAAAGAAAGATGATCAACGGCAGTTGTTGGATATCAATATCTTGGTTCGTGATGGCGTACTTGAGGTTAGTTCTCGATGTTTCTTCATTTCTCTGAAGATAAACTGAAGACATACATAAGGTACTCAACGAGTATTAGAAAGCACTTCAAAGCGATTAAATCAAATTATTTTGAATTAATATATTTATCTGAACAGTTAGTTATTAATACCAGACAGTTAGTACCAAACTGAAGTGACATACATGAAAATAAATTGTCAGACAAAGCTTATGGAAAAGACGCATGCTATAAAGACATAATAAACTGGCTTATGCGAGACATTCTGATGACCAAAGATTGTATCATGACGATCCAGTGAAGTTTCCACAAAAAACATAGCGCAAATTTATCTTCATTATCTAAAGAACTAGTAAAAAGAGACAATTAGCTGTAAGATGCAGTTTGTTTTGTGACTGTTCTTTTATATGCTAAGCAAACAGCTCACTGGAGAACGGAAATGAATTGGGCTGCGGCGATAATGAGGTCACAAATTGAGTGTGTTTACTTGGCGTAATAAAGAACAAATAACTGACTTTATAATGCTAAAGAGAGAGCCTAAACTCACATAATTCTGAATAATGATTCGTACCGAAGAACAAGGTAGGAAGATGTCCCAATAACGTATGATTTTCAGATAAGTATTTCTGACAATTTCTGTAAGCATCGCACAACTGCGCATCACGTCTGTGATAACGTACGTGTCCACTGCTCGCGGTGAACTGACTACACCTTTTGTGTCTTACTGTAGACGTGAGTGATAAAAGATTACAAACAACTGAAAGTAAATAATGAATGAGTGATATTATTAATATGTTGTTGTTCTTCGTCGACAAAACCTTCAGTTTCGTTAAATTTAATTTGCTGTTTTGTGTAAAGAAACCATTTTCTTGTAAAACATACATTGTTCAAGGTATGATGTTTTATACAAAGCAGACCACTAGAAATAGTAACCTAGAAATTGAGGAAGTACTGACCTTAGGGAAAACTTGTTGACGTAGGCCGTCTGTAGAGTACCTCTCACTGATATATTATTACTGGAAATAACACAACACTGAGGTTCACATGTATAGCTTCTCTTAACCGTGGGAAACCAGTACCGGTGGATTTACCATCAAAATACAATCGTTTTTCTATCAGTACGAAGGAACAACAACCCCTGTTGACTGGAGGTATTCTGTTTTTGCTGTACAAACAAGTTAGTAGACCGATCGCAACAGCAAGATTGGTCTTCAATCAACAATCGGCTTCTTCTCTCGAAGAAAACTAAACTATAAAAATATACCCAGAATTCCTAATATTCTTGAGCATAAAAACACATATCCTATGGATAGTATAATGGACTCTGTTCAAGCATACAGAGCATACAGTATACGTTTGACAGAGTACTTGATTTCTGCTCTCATTCGTGGATGGTCGGGTACGTATTCCACAAGGAGTAACGTCCTACTGACCTGTGCACCAGGTTATGACGGTAATACCTAACGGTAAGGTTTCCGAGACATTGAAACCAAGTACTGACTTTTGCATAGCTTGCCTAACGCGTCGATGTAAGACAAACCGTGACGTACCACTCACACGCTCATAATGTTAATAGGAAACACCAGGAATTCAAGTGCCTTCTGTGGCAAGTAACGATCTTCACACAGTAACATGCTCAGTATTAACCCAAACTATCGCATAAATCGTGGAGCGTTTACTGTTGAATTTGGCAGGTTGGTTGGTAAGGATGGACGTACGTGGTGGTTAAAATCAACACTTAGTCTCCTGGAAGCTTCAGGGCCTCACTGAGTGATATTATACTAGCATTTGAGCTGTTCATTAGATAATGAAGAAAGAATAAGTCGGGAAATTCTTGTCAGGAAATTAACAAAAGTCACACGGTGTACAACTTCAAAAAAGCCAGAAATGATTTACTAATCCTGATTATAATTTGGTTTGTTAGGGCTACTTGCAGAAGTCTTCAAACGAAAGCTTATCATCAAGAGAAGGCAAGCACAGTGTCAGACATAGCAAGTGTTTAAGTGTAAGCAGTGATAGTGACCCTAGAGACATGGACGACAGAAAAACGGTGAGTGAGTCCATTTCGCTATTCCTATAGTAACTGATACACAAAACTTTAATCAAACCCACATGATTGAAATTATGAACATAGATCAAGTAATGCAGAAATGGGAAACATGGAGGGTTGAAGACTGAACAGTTAGTATTGAAGGAAGATGTTATATCAAAGACTTAGCAAGTTAAGTTTAACGATCTTTTAATGACAAAGCAGGAAGATTGCTTTTGCGGGTTATAAAATATACCGGCCGGCCCTTGAAGTAGCTCCATGCATGTTTTCGCGTGACATACAGTGAAACAGAGCATTTCTTTTACAAACATTTATTTTGTTTTGAGATCACTATAATGATGTTTTATGAGGTTTACATAAGGAAAATAATTGTGTTAATTGCATTGATTAAGATGCCTGTCAGGACGCATACCAGGTCTTTGACAGCCACCTAGCATATCTAACTCCAGTTTCATTTAGTCCTCTTGATCTTGATCAATAACCTTTTTTCCGGTGAAAAATAGCTTAAACAGATGTTTTCCATCCATATCATTGGTTCACTTTAAAGCGAAACACAAGTATGTTTCTAAGACAGCGAAAGAGTCTGTTAATTGGTAGAACTTAAATTTGAAGTTTTCTCATAGGAGCATCTCACCTCAAGTGTTATGCAAAGAGAACTTTTTCTATTTTATTTCAAAAGTACATTCGTAACTAAGTATGCCATAACTAGTAATCGGATCGCAAAGGGTTCATTGTTAGATTTAAAGTGATAGTAATAGCATTGAACAGCATTCCAATGTGGTCGGTCAGGTTTGTTAAGAGTGACAATCGGGTGACAATTACAGTAAGCTGGTGATCAGTAGATCAATAATATCGTTGGAGCATAGAGGGCACAGAGGCGTATCTATAAGAATATTGGTCGGATTGTAGAGGTGCACTTAGCTTATGTTTATAAAGGGCTATTTCATTCTTCGACAAATTGAAAATTCAAAAGCTTGAGCAAATACAATGAAGAACCTTAACCAATAAGAGCGCTATCTCTAAATCCTCATTTACCTAGATTCCTGGGTTGTCCCAATAAGCTCTTACTAAGAACAAGTATTTATTGATGTCTTTAAGCATTCAAGATGGAATTGTCCAAAGAACAACTTTTACAACGTATTTGATAAGCGAAGTTAGAATCTTTCAGTGTGTTTAGTTCAATAGGATTAGAAGTGTTTTTGTACAGTATGTCTTGTCACAAAGGATCTGCTAAAAAGGCAAGTAAACCTTCTTCTGTTGCCTTAATTTAAAGTGTATGCATCAATTCAAATAGGTGTTATATCAAGCTTTAGTATTGTTATTTAGTGTTAATCATATGTGCTTAATACTGTATACATTATTCGGAAACTGAATTAAGTGTGTTGGTAAATTACTGGCTATAGCTTGACACATGAATAGAAATTTGGAGAGCTAATTAAATAATCCTTCCAAGACGTTCTATCAGTCAAGGTTTTCAAGTCAACCGAAACCTTCTCAACGAATCATCTGACTCGAGTGCTGCTTAGTCTTTTGTTTATCTAGATGTTCTTAGGCCTCTTATTATAACTACTACTTTTAAAGTTTCAAAAGTTTGTAAGACACCGCCAACAAATAATTGGCCTCATTAGCCATTTACCTTCTTCCCCTGTAACAAAGCTATACGGAAAAATCTATCTTATAATATGTTCATAACTAGTCCCAGTCCTCACGATGCCTTATTTGGATCCTACGATTCCGACGTCGAAAACTATGTTCAAAGTCTTCCTAGTGAATAGATAAAGAGTGTGCCGCCAATGACACCTCCTCTCTAATTTGAAGACCATTGTTATTAATCACAGCATGAGTTATTCAGTAATGATATGATAGGCCGGCTATCACAGGCACTATAGGGTTATATAATGGAGTCGATATACATGTATCGCTAGCTCACGATGTGTGTCAATCATGTTTAAGAAATTCGAAATACGTCAGCATCATGACTTCATTCATAGTGCAATTATCACGACAAACACTACTCTACTTACCTTTATTAGTGAACAATTAATTTTCGTTAAGTAAGAATTGCGTGCACAGCTGTTTATGTTATAATTTTTTATATTACAATGTTTAATGTGTCTTTTATCAATAGATATGTAAGTAGATAAAAATCTTGTCACTTTATACGTTCACTGCTTGAGATGCTCGGTGACCGCTCCAGATCTCACTTGCCCAGGGAATTGCTGATTTATTGCTATGAATTAGATAATATGTCAATCCCCTGGCGAAAACTGACCGTTGCCGTTTTGAGTTCCTTGTTTTTCGGTCTTGTTTATTTATTTACGTTATCCAAGAGAGTTTAGAGATCACGAGTTGCGAAATATTGAATATTGGAGTTGATTCTGAAAATGCCAATGGCGATAATAGCATCGCGAATTACTATTGGGCCGTGAAGTTCACTAATGGTTGGCTGCTGGTGGTTACTAATGATCTTGAAAATAGAATAATTAGACCAAAACAACTCGCTGTCTTGTGAACGGCCATGTTAACATTACTACTGTATTTGACCGTTGTCGCCTACGGTGTGTAAACAGCTTTCTACAACCTATTTTACCAGAATGAATGATAAGGTGAGATCACAAATAGAAAGCTCAAACTGTTTACTTTTGTCTAGTTGCAAATATTTCGTGAGGAAGCTTAATATCTAATGTGCTACTAAAAAGTCGATGACAGAAAACAGAATCAGGATGTACAACAACTAGTCATGCCTGAGACTTACCAGTCGTGGTAATCTCACAAGTGTTTAACCAAAGTGTTAACGTTTTTCAGTTTGGTTGACAACTGTGTGTAGGTCTTGCTGGGTCTTGCTGCAATTATGCTTATACTTTGTAGTTCACATGTAAGCGTGTAGCTGTAATATACCTGTTTCAATAGACAAAATTGATAATATAGAATTATATGTTTTGATGAGCATATGACTATGGTTTCTTTTATAGCCTTGCATGCAAGTTTCCTTTTCAAATAGGTGTTATATAGTCATAATTTTGCCAGCATATGTACTTTACTGGCCGCCATCCATTGTATTCTCACTAATCTCATGGATTATAGACTGTCGACAAACCTTTACATTTTACGGATAATTGCTCGTTCTCTGTCAGTATCAGAAATTTATAAAGTGTCAGAAACCCATCGCCTATACACTCTTACACTGTAAAACGAATTCTAATACTGGCACTTCATAATTTAGCTTCGTCGCCAGGGCCGCACCATTCTTGCTGTTCTGATATAACATGAACTATTGTTAAGCTATTATCAAAACTATTAATTCTGCCTTAATTCATTAAATTACTGCAATCATTGTACACTTCTGCTTTTATAAGTACTGCGTGATCGGAAATTCCAACTACAGCATGGTCTGATTGAACATGTATCATCATCATCGTTTTACTCTTCCTTGGGGTATTTTAAGGGGTGTTGTAGAAAGCTTGGTTTTCGAAAGGTGCTTATGTGGAAGGGTGGTAATACGCCCCTAGCTCCAAAAACAAACAAACTCCAACATAAACAAAACAAAAACAGACTGAGTTACATAACTGTCCTGGGTTCCTTTAAACTTTGTTCGACTCAGTTGTATGATATCTTTACTATATCAAGATTCCCATTTGAACACTGACTTGTTTTCCTATCACTTCATAACAGGCTGATCGTCCCTCCATCTCTCGTAAAATCTCAGCCCCTGCATGTCGAGTGGCTCGTCGCTCATCGCAAGTTCAAATGCAAATGCATGCACAGAGACGCAGTTCTGTGTCAGTTTTACCTCGACGGTTGGCAAGAAGAGGGAGCGAGGTAAGAGTTCTTGGAAAACTTAACTTAATGAGTTAAATTCTGTGGAATTAGTCCCGGAACGATTCTATTACAACCAAATGAATGCATATGCCTAACAATTCGATTATGATTTTGCAGCAATACTTAATATAGAACACTTTCAAGTGATTTCAATTTTAGAGCATATTTTGTTATGTAACGTATAGTATCTATGCCGGAGAGGTGACGGGAGTAAATAACACTAATAACACTAAAAGGATTCAATATCACCTCTAATTTTGAAAGGTTAACAAATGCAATTATCAAACCCATCCCTTTCCGTGAATTGTTAAATATCAAGTCTCAAGACTATACATATGCCAATTCATGGCCCAGTTCTTGTCCTCCCTAAATTTCTTAACATATTTTTTATTTTGTCAGTCGCTCACTTCTCGATGAGTGCGCGTACTTAGTGAGCTGTGTCTTCAATTCATTTCATTGTCCCTATTACCCTCAACAATATTTACCTTATGCGTTCGGAGCCCGTATTTTGTATATTAGATAAACGAACTTGCGATGTTTGTTTCAAGTCTAGGCTAACAAGAGGGATGTTCAATATTCGTCTCATTTGGCATCTTATTCAAAGCAGGTGTATTCCCTACAATTCACACTCCCATAAATGGACACGCGTCATTTATAGCGTTATTGATAACATGCCGTGTGCGTAAACAAACAATTTGTTGATCTGTCTTACCCTTATCTAACCTGCAAGTGAGTTCTGTAAGTATCAATCACTAGATCTTCTTGCAAGCTCTACTTCTTGTGGATGACTATAATGAAGCCTGGCGTGCACTTAATCGAGCTTAAACGCAAAAATATCCCAGTTCAGTTAACAAGACCCCATTAAAAGTGCTGTCTTGAGGTGTCCTGTACTGTTCTCTCGTTCGTTCTTAACTATGGTCAAACTTAACCAATCTCATAATCTTCGCGAAAGAAGAGACCTTAGTAAAATATGCGCAGCACGGTCACAGTACAACGTTAGAGACACGTGTCTCACGTTTCTCTTCTGCGCTAAACTAATGGGTGTTTTTTAGACGTCGAAAGTGAAAAATTAAAGTTAATGCTTGAATGAGTCCTCACTCCATGCTTTGATCATAGTCAACAATGCTTTGACCAAGTAATCAAACATTTTTTCCACTGCACATTTATCACGCGCGATACCATGGAATAAGCTTTGGTCTATCACTTAACAGATTTAGCTTGTAGTGAGTTATGAATACCTTTCCGAAATACAAGACTGATAAGCGACTATCGACTATCCCTTTTAGTCAGCTAGGGAGTTCGTGTGTTTTATAAATGCTTTCGGCATCTTTTAAGACTAATTATTCTCGCAGAGTTAATAAAACCTCCAATTATGAACAAAAGGCAAAGCCTAGTGCCTCTTTAGGCATTGTTTTACTTTGTTTGTCTTTTGATTTGTCTAGTAACAAATGACATTCGGTCCTACAAAGAGCCTTGGCTTGCTTTTGTTTGTTGACTCTGGACTTTTGTTTCCTTGGAGTTTAACAGCAAAGATAAACAGTCAGATCTTTTGACTCTCCAGCAGTTGGAACCATGTTTAATGTAAGGAACAGACGTAGGGACTGCGAAACAACTATGGACTATAATCATTACCAGAAATATTGGACAACATGGAGTCGGCGCATGCGCATTTTGCATTGTTTTGCATAGCAATGGAGTCCATTTAGCCAAAGAAAATGTATAGGAGAAGGT
>WUAP02060448.1:0-17890 GCA_015163945.2 Stichodactyla helianthus
TTTTTCATTGTGTCTATCTGACTATTACACTCTAATTAGTACACTTTGTTTCACAGGTTAATGAAAACCACTCTATAAAGTTAAGGATCCTGGAATTTTTATATTTATACCCTGGAAACTCCTGGAAAACACCTGGATTTTTATAATCTTCTAGTGGTGTGAACCCTGGTTTAACTGTTCATAGAGCAGAATTAGCAGTAGTCCTGGGGAGGGGGAGGGGTTGGGGTTCGGGATGGCTGACTGAGAAACGATCAACAATGTTTGCAACTGAGGAAAGCTTGATTAATTTTAGTAAAACATTTACCCGGCGGCATCGGAGGTGACCCGGTTGTCGGTGGTCTTGGTAGAAGTTTAGGTGGTGGCTTAGGCCTTGGTGGAACTTCAGGACGATCGTCATTACCAGCCTCTGAAGTAGGAGTTGCAACGGGTCTAATGTGACTTGAAGTTTTTCGAGGCGCTGGTTTAGGTGTAGCAGGGAGTGGTGCTGGTGTAGGAGGTATAGCAGGGAGTAGTGCTTGTGTAAGAGGTATAGCAGGGAGTGGTTTGCTCCCTCTAATTGTGCTTTCTTCTCGCTTTAAGATCATTGAAACGTCCACTGATGCTTTTCCAGCTCCGGTAATAGTAACATTTTCATGCTCAGTATGCTCTACTGTTGTCAAAGTACTTATTGTCTGTGTAAGTGAAGGGGATGCAATAGATGAATTGAGTTCCTGTAGGAACTCAGGTGGAGGAGGACAGTACATTGAATCATCTTCAGGAATCGGCGAACTTGCTAGTAAAAGGCTAGAAAGTTGCGAGTTTCGCTGTTTTAATTGTTCTCTTATTTGATTAAAATCTGGAGGATCTACGATGGGGTAATCATATTCCTTGTCATTTTCATCCCCGCTACCACTACTGCTACAGCTGCTGCTACTTCGGTGAAAGTCTTGGAGTGGTTCTGGGATCCTGTTAAACCAATAAGCATGGATAAGAATCGAAAAGGATGTGATACAATCAATAATTGATCATGATAATATTCACAGTATCACGAAATTAGTGCTATGCGACAGTGTATCAAGCATCGAGAGCCCTTCAGAGCAACCAACAGAAAGAAGAGGGCAAAGGACACAAGTCAAAACACTATTGGAATATATAGAAGAGTGAAGAAAAAGTTGGGAAGTGGTTGGGAGAAAAAATGGGAGAAAAATATCAAAAGTGCATCATTGGACACTGTAAAAAAAGGAGATATTGCATGGGAAGCATTCTGGCTGCACAGTATTTAAGAAAAAAAGGGAAGTGGATGGGAAAAATGGCAGGGAATAGTTAGCAGTGCACAAAGAAAAAAAGGGATAGGAAATGGGTCCAAACCTTTCCATGCATAATTATTTGTATGACAAAGAACAAAAGATTTAAAAACTCCAGCCAAACATACCTAGTTACTGGCTCACAATATTCCTGCATATCTTCGGCAATTTTTTCAAGCCATTCCTACAAAAGGTATATAAAAATTCAAAACCCTAATATCAATATTTTTGATACAATTATAAATTTTAAAACATCATAAAATCCTTACTTTTAGCTCTTTCTGCGAGTGAGCAGAAAAGAAGTACTTTCTTTTCTCAGGCTGGATATGTGTCAACTTGAATGTCCATTCATACTTGGTTTTCTCAGGAGCAGTAGAAAGTCTAAGAAACATATACGTCATGTATGACATGAGTACCAGATTCTTTTCATATTTATGAAAGTAATAAAGATACTAATAACATTAGTTATAATCATGATGACAATGCATTGATGATGGTGATGACAGTTCGTGATGATGATGATTGATGATAAAACATTATGCTATACTACTGAGTGCACTCCTGCCTTCTTCAGAAAATTAGTGAAATTGTAACATTTTCACTAGATTACCTGTAGCCACTCAAAGAGAATTGTCCTTGAGCCTTTTTGTCAGTTGAATCTTTGTAGTAGTATAAACAACCTTTGTGCAGAACCAAGTAACGGTCTTGCCCTATACCAATGAATGATACAGTCTAGGTTATTTTCATACTGCAGGAGTATAAATTTATTTGGAGGAGTATAATAAGCAATTATTGGATGATGCTGAGTATGATCTGAAGAATTATGCAGACCAAGGTGGCTGTTATTATTATAACAGCCTCCGAGGTCTTCATAATCCTTCATACCATACCATAGCTGAATCCAATAACTGTTTTATTATTCATTCAAAATATATAACATAAAAACATGATTAAACTGATTTTTCTTTATTGAATTATTACTTAAGATGGTGTTTACAAGACAAAAAAAATTGTAGGACGATGATGTCTGTACATGAAGAATTAACCAGGGGTCCTCAGTCAATCAGAAACAAGTATATATTTTAAATGAATAATAATAGTGGATGAACATTTTGACTTTATCTTAGGCCAGGGCTTTCATTTAGTATGGCATGAGCATTGCATGGAGGTCAGGTTATCTTTTAAAGAAGTCTTGTAGGTAGAGTTATTAAGCTATAGTGGTGTGAGACTGAAAGCATGAATGAAGTCTTAGGAGAGGGGCATGAAATTTTTACTCTTCACAGAGGGGGTCATAAAATCATAGAGGTTCCTCTAACACAGAAGTTTTCTGGCTCCCCCTTTCTCTAATTCCTGGATTTGTCCCTAAAAAGCTCTACACAAAGAATACTGTAAGTTGAAATCTACTGTTAAATGCTGTAAAAGAACTTGAACGGGACCCTGGGTGGTCTCCGGGATAAGAGTATTGGGTATGCTCATCGTATCTCTTAGGGGTAAAAATCAGCGATTTTGTATCTGTTAGTGTTAAAACTGAAGTTCAGAATTTCAGAATTCCCTGGTATCTTTTAGAGTATCAAAAGCAGGAGAGCTCCCCCACCCCACCCCCCTGGGAATGGGACTTACAATTGTTAAACCTGTTTTCCTTCCTAACCATGCCACAATGAACACGACAATTATCCTGAAGTAAAGCTTGTGCTGGAATTTCCATGAATGGCTCAGGGTGCTTTGGGTTAGTTATACTCAAAAGTTCTGTCATTCTGCTTCTTCTCCAGTGCCCAAAGTTAATGGACATTATCTTGTGGAGTCTGCAATAAAATATGCAAAATTATCACATGGCAATAGACCTTATACTCATCTTGGATATAATGTTTTCTGATTTCAGACTAGGTGTCATTGCCTTGAGAACACAATTATTTGCTTAAGACTTATCCATAATTGTAACAAGTCTTCCAAAGTGTCACCAAGAAACAAAGAAACAATGCCCAAGAGAATGACGTGCTCTGAAATGGGAAACCATATTCATGCACAAGGCAAAATAGATCAGTAAAATGTCAATTTATAATGCCATTGATCTAAGAATTATGATTTTAAATGAACAATTTTGTGGAGGGTAAAGGTCACATCATAACAAAATCACTATACACATAACTACTATTGGGCCATTTCATTTTATATTTGGTACTTCCCCCCCACAGGCTAATAAAGGACATGAAATAGTGCATTGGAGGCTATGAGCAAAACTAAAAAGAAATCCAAGGGACTAAAGGTAGAAGGAAAGAAAAGGGATCAAAAAAGATACTGGAAAATCCTGGGATGTTGATAAATACAAAAATTAAAACCTTGAAATCATAACGGGGTCTTTCCAAAACTAAAGAAGAAGAGGAGAGAAGGAATCCTGGGGTATGAAGACAAATTAAGTGGATGTTATCAACTGAGGGATACAGAATTCCAATGCTATGGTTTGCAACTCAGGATCTTTGAAATTTTAATATCACTGTACACAAATAAGAATAAAAAACGCACTGAAAAAAAACGAAGTTGAAATATTTCAATATTTATTTAAAATAGTAACTTGAGATAGGTTTTTCGTTTCGAAACTTTATTTAGAACATGCCTACTCAGTGTCGGTAATTATTAGAAAAGAAGAAGGTATTGAAGTGCATGATGGCAACAAAGAAAAATATTTCTGATATCTAGGATTCCAAGTTTACAGTTTATTTCCTTCCAGGTTTCTGTATGAACCATTTACGAAATTCAAAAGCACTTAACTCTTCACAAAAGTATTGTGTTCGAGTTAATTTGTATTGTTCAACCAATTGTTGACGTAAAAACTGGCTGATTTGGTAAGACAACGAACTTGGTACCATACTAAACATTCTTGTAGAATTTTATAACAGAAGCAGTTTGATAAATTTTATCCTAACGTCGACATAAATCATTATAAGGGTGTTAGGTTGGTAATTGATGTAGAATATACACGGCTAGAATCGCTGTCTCATGGCTAAACTGGTATCATATTACATCAAGGGATTATGTAGATGACACAAATCATAACTATGCACAAATGAAACGAAGCTGAAACGATTCGAATATAACAACCAAAAGACACTTCAAGAAAGATATTTAGGATTACAAATAATGTATTCACTATAACTCGAATAATAAATTCTTTTAGAAAAAAGTTATGAAGAACAGAAAGAATGACTCCAGTGTCGGGTTGAAACACAGCTATGCCATAAAAATTGTGTTAATTCCGATACTTGAATGATTATTTTGTTGCAATCAAATTAATTTTGATTCTTAGATTTAAAATACTAATTCACAAAACTTAAACATGCATAAATACGTTTTGATTACCTGTTGGGTAACTTTTAATATCCGTCGATATTGTGGGCTGTAAATATTTAGTATCTATAGTGCTTCAGTGATTCAGGATCTGAAAGAATCTTGAAGTCTGTTGTTCGTCAGTTGCCGATCTAATATAAACCTCCTGGCCTTCTTTGATTCCACTGTTAGAATATTCTTTGAAATTAAACGGGAATAACTTAGACGATTCTTCAATCCCTCGTTGTAGCGTTAATTTATTGCGTTACTGGCGATTTTCTTCTTGGTATCATGTACTTCCGTATTTCTTAGAATATTAAACCCGTAATTGTCCCGAATGTTTGTCGAAGAATGGCCGAACGAGGTGCGCCGGAAACTGCGATGACGTGCGAGCTCACCAGACCAATTAAGTACTTCAAGATAATAAATCTCTCTTAGAGGTAATAACTTGTCGATAACAAACTTGTGACCGTAATTTTTAAGCAAGTTTGAAGTTGTGAAATATTTTTTCCTGCACTAAAAGTTGTTATCATCACATGAATCAGCTCTTCCTTTTCAATTTTTTTTATTTGCCATTCTGTTATAATTTCACTTTCTTTAACTTAATTAGAAATTAAATGATGCATTTTTATATTTGCCATTCTGTTATAATTTCACTTTCTTTAACTTAATTAGAAATTAAATGATGCATTTTTAGGTTAGTTTTGAGCTTTTCTTTACCAAAAATAAAATTTCTATTTCTTTCAAAAATTCTTTCTAACTCTTTCCAAAAATAAAACAATAAAACAATAAACCTTTGACTAGTAAACTTGCATTTTATTGTAACTGTGCACAAAAATATGAATGGAATACTTTCAGCAATTCCAGTCACCACAATGAAGTAATAACAACTGATATAGCTATTTCATCAGTAAGTTACAGGTTTAATACAATTACCCTTGTGGTATTTTCTGAACAAGCAAACAAAATGCAGTGGTTTCCAAATCTTAATAATAAATAATAAAAATATATTAAATCTCTGTTAACTAAGGCTATTTACATGGCTGGTGTAAACACTACATTGACAAGTTTACAAGTTTTATATGGGTACCAGTTCCACCAAGTGCGAGCATTTGAGCACTTGGTAACACATCAAGAGCTTGAATTGGCTTCCCTTCATCATCAATTGAATCAATCACCTAGAATTTTATAGAATTGAAATACTGTTCATTATCAATACTTATTAGAATGTCAAAGCAGGGGACAAGTAAGAAAATGGGGGCTACTGAAAATTAGTATCCACCAAACTGTGGGCTATCACAAATCCTGCATTCCGATTGGCTACTTTACTAGGGGGCTATTCATGATAGCCCATGGTTGAGAAAAGCGCTGGTTTTGAAAAGAAAAAGAATGGTGGCTGAATCGCAATTTGCAGATGTTAGATGTTTCTTATTTTAAGTTTGACCTACAAGTTGGTGGATACTAAAACAATTAGGGACTGCATGATCATAAAGTACAGGAGGGGGGGCTGGAAAAAAAGAGGGGGTGGGCCCTCATTTTCAAACACGGGGAAAAAGGGTGAGTCAAGAGGAATCATGCAGTATACATTGGGGGTTATCCTCAATTATTGTGCACCTGGTCAAGGGAGGGGCTACTTGTAATCATGCATGGACTAAAGGACTGGATCAGTACTGATTCATTCATTGGAAGTTTTGATTTTTCCAGCCCCTCCACCCCCCTATACTTTATGAACACTCCCTTATTAGACCTCTCACCCTCATAGGTCACAAGTCAAATAGCTCACTCAGCCTATGGCCTCTAGCTCTATATGGGTCTAATTGTTAATTGTTCTCATAAAAAAACTAAAGGTGAACATATGAATTCTGTACCTTGTAAGGCTTTCTTGAAATAATCTTCACATCATTTGTACCACTTCCACCTGCCACAACCACTTCTTTCCACAAAAAGCAACCAACGTACAAAAATTCCCCATGTTCTTGGCATGGAAATGGGATGTTTTCTATCAACTTTCCACTACTGTAATCCCAAACCTAAAAATTGATCATACTAAAATTCCTATCTTCATCTAAAAACTCCCTCGCAGCCATTTTTGTGTCATCATGCAATGCTCACTCCTGTTGTGTGATGACACAAAAACAGCTGTGAGAAAGAAAAAAGTGAACAAAAAGAAAGTGAAAAAAAGTGAACAAAAAATGAACAAAAAAGAAAAATATGGACAAAAAATAAAAAAAGAAACATGCATGCACTTTCATTTAAGAAGCTAATGCTATCAGAGAGTTTGCACAGTCTGTCAAATTAATTAATTTTTACCTGCAAAGCTTTGTGGTGGAGCCAGGAGGCAGTAAGTATATCATCCTGGAAAATATCAATGCCATCACCACAGATATATGGCCCATTTATGGAGCGCACCACTTGATCAACTCTCACATCCCATATCTGCACATCAATTACATATTAAATTAAATTATGATCTCAAGTACTGCTCCTAAAATAAGGACTAGCACAAACTGGCCTGGTGTATATGTAACATTTATTTTTCCAACAGTTCTGTACTTTTTTTTTATCCATACTCACATTCAGCAAATACTGAACATTCTTGAGGCAAGGGCTACTGAAGTGACAATTACACACAAAGTATGATAAGATGATGTTACCGCTGGTTCCATCTACCTGTGAACCAGTTGCAACAAAAACATGTTCTGTGTTGCACCATTAAACTTCAAAGTTTTAGCTTTCAAACTTCAATGTTTCTCCCAACTTTTCAGGGGTACAGTTCTCTATAGTAAATAAATGCTATTTAGCAAGTTTCTAGACTTGATTCCACATATCTTCTGAGAGTGCCATTCCATGATGAATTTTCCGTGCATACACATATTGGCAGCAGCTGTTCAGAAAAATCGTGGAACTAGGAAAAAAATGGGAGAAACTTTGAAGTTTGACAGTCTAAACTTTGAAGCTTGAGGGCTAAAACTTTGAAGCTTGAGGTCTAAAACTTTGAAGTTATGGTGCAACAGAACATGTTTCTGCCATGACTGTCCATGACAGGCAGATGCAACGGAAGGTGATGGTTTTTCTGAATATTTACTGATACCTTACCATATTTTGGTGTTTATTGTTCACAACAGTTGATGCAAGTGGTTTGTGGAAAGAGAAACTGTTTATGATTTTAATGTCTCAGCCTACCTTCAAACAACGATCCCAGCCACCAGTTAGGAATACATTATCATCAAAAGGATGAAATTTTATACCAAAGACTTTTCTTCCATGTCCACTTTCAGGTTTTATCACATCCATATCTCTAAAGTGAAAAAAAATTTACAGCAAGCCTACTTTAAATAAAATATTTCAAAAATATCCTTATTTCAAGAGCCTGCCATTTGCCTCAATGGACAATTCACTGGTTGCCATTTTAAGGAACAAATTACTGCAGAAAATCCAGATAATGGCATATCCAACAGCCTAAAGGCTTGGACACATGATGCAATGTTACCTTTGACATAATCGTACGATGTGTCCAGTCTGTGCAAATGTTGTGCACAATGTCACCAGCAATGTTGCACAAATAGAAATGGGTTCTACTTTTAGGGAGAGGAAACATGCTTCATGTGCCTGAGCCTTAACTTTCTAATTTCATAAAATCTTCTAAAGCAATCAGACCTAAGAGTGTGAGGAAACAGTTGATTTCTTCAATCTTTTTTCTTGCATGCTGTTAATGCTATAATGATAGACTACAGCACTTCAATTATGGAATGAAGAATTTATGTGTAATAACTTACATTGCTCTTTCAGTGATCTCTGCACCAGCAAACAGTAGTTTCATCTGCATTGTTTCAGTGTCATACACTCTGACATTATGGTCCTGAATATCAATATTAACTTTATATTAATCAATTATCAATGATTTCATAAACTGATGGTTAAAAAAACATTGCATATACTTTCCCTCTTTAAATGGCACACACACTAGATTATTTGAAATTTTGCATGAGTTTAAAAAGCAATTATTGTTTGGCAAGGAGAAACCCTGAAATCATTGTTTTATCGAGCCTGGGTATGTAATTAATATTTTCTGAAGTGTATATCATTAACCAATGTATGTGTAAAATAATCATTAAATCAAAATATATGTAGAGCTTTGCCTACTTTTCCAGCAGTTGCAAATATCTTGCCATCATGTGAGAAATCAAGAGCACTAATTTCATTCTGTTTCTCATCGACACTCCTTAAAGGACACCAGCCATTAAGATCCCAGCATGTTATTGTACCATCAGATGCTGCAAAGTAAAAATCGTTATCATTATTCTGTTCTTATTTCTTCTCTTTTTACCAGCAAATGTATAGGGATCAATCATGTCACATGGAGAGAGGTCCACAATAGGCCATTTGCATGATAGCTGCTTAATCTACTACCAAGATCAGAATGCTCTGAGAGGCTACTTTTGTCAGAAAAATTCTATCAATTGTCTCTATTGCCAGGAGAGTGAATAATAAAGCATTTTGACAAAGCATTCTGGTAATGGTGATAAATTGAAGCAATCACAGGCATCCCAGCCACTTTTTGGACAAATTTGATAGGAAATATAGGCTGTGTTATACCTTTATATAGGAAATTATAGGATTTTTCCTAAAATATTGGTACTTTATAGGAATACTGACACAGTAAGTAATATGTATTGAAAGAGCATTTCCAGTGATAACACAATTTACCATTCAAACTTTTTAATTTTTTAAAATTAATCAAAACAGTTTCTTACAGTGTAATGCACCTATCAGCGGCTTCCCCAAGGGGTCAACCACCAAGCTAACCACAGAGATAGGTAGGAGAATACAAGGAAATTGGATGCAAACATTACCACTGGAGTCAGGAAAATCTTGACTTTCTTTTATGGTTGGGAAGTAGTGGAGGAGGATATGATAAAACTGTTTTTATGAAACTCACCATGGGGAACGATTTTCATCTACAAAACAACAAGTTGTTACTATATTTTCTGAAAAATGAAGGAAGATTGTAGGTCATGGAAACCCTGACCAGGGACATTATCCAGGAACTTTGAAAAGAATGACTTCCCTGCCCAGGGGAAATCATCAAGATTATTCTTTACCTTTTACAATCCCCCTGGTTAGCCCTGGGATTTGAGCCCTTGGGGAAGCTGCTGATGGTACATAACACAACTGGGAAGCTCAGACCATATCATTAATCTCAAAGTTTTTTTTGTCAACTATCTAACAGTTGTGAAATGTAATTCCTTTTAAAAACTGACTTTTTCTTTACTCTTGTCTATTTAACAAACCACAAAATTGCTAGAAAGTGCACAACATTAACATTCCAATAACAATTTATAGGAAATATAGGAGGTTTTCTTAAAATATAGGCTCTTTATAGGATCCTATACAAATTATAGGAAATATAGGAGGTCTGGGATGCCTGCAATCATGCAAACATCCTATGGCAGGTATGGCATGATGTAGGATCTGACTTACTTTGGTGAGCTATTTTCAGTACACGAACTAAAAACAGTGGGAAAACTAACTGAAGTTTAGACAGGATCAGGATTGCTTCAAAGAATTGGATGTACATGAAGTGGCATTAAATTTTTAATGAATGTTTTTAAAGTCTCCAATTCATGTGGTCTGAATAATGTCTTTTGGCAAGAATAGAGACCTTAAGCACCGACGACAAATTTGACAACGACAACGAATCGTAAATAATTATGTTTACATAAGTGCGTATGCATGAAATAAGTGTCTTTATCATCCACACAAAGTCGAAAACCTCAAAACTCTTGGTTTAACATCTTATGAATGTGGACGCTGTTCTCAAACCACTCCTCGCTCGGACATTATCGTTGTTGTTGTCAAATTCGTCATCAGTGCTTAAGGTCTCTAATAAGAAAGGTGGAAAACCCAGAAAAAATAACACAAACCTGTAGTCAAGAAGCAAGTCTACAACTCTCAGTATCAAGGAAGGATAAAATGATTGAAATTATAATTAACAACGTTATTTTATTACTTGTCGACATAAGCTTGTCATCTTTATATGGCAAGAACTTAACAGTTGTCACAGGAAGCCCATAAAGTGAACCATGCTTAAGTGGACGCCTCTTTTTTCCTGTCTCCAAAGAATACACCTAAGAAGTGAGATCTTTATGTTGTTAGTTGCATTATACATGTAACTATGTATAACTTTTCCAAAGCTTTCTACTCTCTTTAACAAATTGGCATTTTTCATGTGTCTGTCCTCTTGTATTGATGATTTAATGAATTCACAACTTGGGTGTAGCTTGGTGGATCTGCAGGCTGACTACTATGACATTGTGGTGACAAAATTTATTATCAATAAGAGAACAGACACACACACAAAAAAAAACAGATTGTGAGTTATTGTAAAAACTGTAATGTACCTGTATGGCACCATTGCCACAACCAGCTGCCAGAAATTGGGAATGCTGAGAAAAATGTACACTAAACACTCCCATAATGTCTCCAAAATCTAAATCTTTGATTGACATCACCTTTGGGAAACTCTGAGGTGTAGGTATTGGCCTTTTGGAGAGAGGAAAACAGCTTACAAACAAGTTTTAATTCTTAATTCAAGACATAAGCTTAATTTGATTTTACCGTATTTCATGCAACAGATCTAGAAAGGATGTTGACAAATTCGTGACAAGTGTTATTGAGAAGTGATAACTTAATTACTTGATAAGGGAGTCAAAACTTCACACTTTCATCAATAAGGAATAACAAGAAGAACTATATCATCAGTTATCTGTGCAATTTTACTTTACCCGTTATTTTGGCTATTTTCGATGTTTTTTCCTGCTTGTAAAGCATCTTCAAGCCGTTTCCTTCCCGCCGACATTTTTGTTTTTATTTTGGATAAACAAACAGCAAAACAAAGACTTCCTTCTGGCTGTTTACATTAGAAAGCTTTCTTTTGCAGTCATTCGAAGTTAAAGAACATGTAATTCAATCATTCAACCACGCATATGTGGAATTTATGTCCTAATAGGACATCTTTGTCGGTAAATATTTACGAAAACTTTTAAACAAAAAATGTTTGTTAGTCCCCACAACTCACATCACGGGTCACATTACCACAGGTAACCCATTTCTCCAGATATTTTGCCGGTGTCAAGAAAGACTGAAGTGTCAACCCATTTTTAATCCCGAATCCACCCTTTACTTGTTTTACATTTGTCATGATCTCCAGCAACCCCAAATCTTACCAAGTCCTACCCTGCTAGCCAGCCACGCATTTCACTTTTTTCGTAAGCCAGAAAATGTCGACAAAAATTCTATTAATTGTATATTCTAGCTTATATTATGTTTTCTCCTTATGATATAGATTATTATGTTTTACTTTAGTTTCTCTCTCTCTCTCTCTTTCTCTCTCTTTTTTTTTTTTTTTTTTCCTTTCTTTTTTCAACTCAGGAATATATCGATTATAGCTTAATTGCCATGACAACCGAAGTTTCATAGTTTGCGGTTAACACCAGCTGAAAAACAACTTTTCAGCTGAATGACATTAAATAATTTTAAAATTCTCATCGTTCTTTAGGTCAGTTCCCATTTATTCACTAATAATGTTAAACTATAATACCAACAGTAAAACATTAAAAAGACGGCTTTGTTTTCATGCATAAATAATTAAAATGCAAAGTCATTACAGTGTCTCGATCCAACAGGGAGTCTGCCATAGCACCTGTATACTACGTATGCATAAATTTGCCCAAAATTACGGAAAACTACCTAAAGTAATAATGATGACGGTTCGATCATGAGTTTTAAATATGGAAATTTTTTATGTTGGGAGCAATTATACCCGAATAATGTGGACTGCAGGGTCCTCTTATAGTCTGCACGGATATATTACTGAGTAATTACTTTGTTAATGCGGCGTTTCCTGAAAAACGTTAAAAATACAATATAAGCGTTGCTATGGCTTTCCATGAAACAAAAATCTTTTGGTTCAAAACCTTTTGAAATCTTTTTTTATTCACATTACTTTCACAAACATGCCCTTAGGTAACTATTGCGAGTTCATTGTCGCTATTTTTAGAGAAAATTTATTAAGTAAAAAAATCAACTATCAATATAACCAATTTGATATGTCACGCGAAAAGAAGGGAATTGTTTTTAATTTATCTACCACACCTTAGCGTGAAATATAGTAGCTTAAGGGACAGTTTTAATTTTTGATTGGTTGCATCACTGCTCATAATTATGCATCATCAATTATAGCACGCCCCCTTCTGTCGTTGTTCATTTAGGGCCTCGTAAAGAGTCATCTTCCTGTGTCAATCCCTACGGAAGTGGGCATTTGAAGTACGAGATAGTGGAGTAATCACTCAATTTATCGCTGAACTAGACATCCATCAGTCTGTTTAGTGGTTTTCGATGATTTCAGTGGTACTTGGTGTTTAAAACGATCTCTAGATCGCACCACGAGACGTGGTCTGTCAATACTGTACCTTCTTAACTCGCAAAGGACTTCGGCATGAAAATATGTAAAATGGAGTGGTTTTTGAAAGAGCAAGACTACTAGATATCTGGAGCTTTGGAGAGTGCCTTTTGTGTTTCCCTACGTGTAAAATTACTGCATCAATTATCTAGTTGAAACCATCTAGTTGCTTAGTATTGCTTCTTGAAACTATTTCATATCGTACTGGAAGTCTCACAAATGCTGAACATACGTGTGTCCCCTCTCAATATGGCGGACAATAATTCACATAAGTATTCGAATGAACAGGACACTTATTGCGATACTTCGGCCCTTGGTGCTTCAAAAACTTCTCCCGATGAAAACTGGCCCAAGAAGATGCTTGCTGCTCTTCAAGACTCGGCTCCTCCTGAACCGATTCGTCTTGCTTGCATGAGTCATGTTCCCAACAGGCCATTTTTCTTTCAAGAAGAGTTCCATGGGAAGCTAAGTAGAGAAAAAGTTAATGAACTCCTCATTGGCGGCTCTGTTGATCCTGCAAATGGGAGATTTCTTGTTCGAGAAAGCCTCTCGGCACCTGGTGATTATAGTTTATCTTTAACTTACGGCGGTAAAGTGGAACATTACCGTTTATTTTACTCGAACGGGAAGTATTCTACAAGTAAAGAAGACAAAGAAAAGAAATACGATACGCTCGTAGACTTGGTAGTGGATATATTGGAGATGCTTCGCTATGTTGAGGAAGCTCAATCCGTGGAGAAGAAAGAAAAGAAATCCTCTGAAAGAACGAAGATTCACTCCTTCAAGCTTTACGACTACAAGCAACCAAAATGGTGTGACATTTGTGGTGGGTTTATGTGGGGGCTCAAAGGCCAAGGGATGCGGTGTGATGTCTGTGGAATGAACGTTCACCAGAAGTGCAGCAAAGATGCCAAAAGAGAGTGCAAAAAGCCAGAGCAAAAGGAAAAGATTAAGCCTAGAAAGAAAAGCATAATTGCAGGCTTGCCCCAACACAGCATTTCTCCAGAATCCTTTAGAACTCAGTGCTATTATCAAGAGGGTTGTGTGCGATTCCTTAACTATCTTAACATCCCTGTGTCCCTATTTGATGTAAACGCACTAAACCCTTGCTACTGTGACCATTGTTGTCAAGAAGTGGAAACACCACTATACAAAAAGGGAGATCCCCCAAGGGAATACTCTATGCCAATGGGTTGGTGTCGGTTTCAATTTATGGCCTCAGACAGAACCTCTGCAGATTCTGTCGCATCATGGAATATGGCCTTCTTGTCCTTGAGTGCTGATAAAATCACAGATGTTTTGGAAGCCATGTTTGGGCCTGAAGCTGAGAATTGTTCACTTACAAAATTCACTCCCTCCATTATCTGCGCAGATTTGGATTCACCAGTTACCAAGTACACAGATCCAGAGACTGATGAAAGAAGGGCAGGCCAAGTTGTGTTTCAGGTTTACATTCAACCATATTCTTACAGGTTGATGGGTAGAGCTGGTTCTAAAGATGAAATTGACCCTTATTTCAAGAAAGAGACTATTTACTGGGTGACAAATCAGCTATCCTCTGTGGTTCCATTTGCCTTGCTGGTCAAGACTATGGATGCAACTTACTTACAGATATAAGAATTTTCTACTCAATAATATTATGATGATTTGAGAATCCAGGAAATATGCATACAAACTTCAGTTAAGCTTAATTACAACTTGCTCTTGTACTTTCTAGTCAGTTTATAAATTTAGTAAAGTTAAAAATGGTTCTTATAGATATTCAATAAGAGTTTAACATCCATGAATGCACTTAGATATATCTAAAGAATGCCATAGCTTGTTGAAATGTTCCTTTTTTATAATATTATATTCTGAGATGAAAAAAAATTCAAAATTGTACTTTGGAAAATAAATCAATATTTATTTTTTTGAATCTCTGATATTCAGTGTACATAAATTGAATTGAAAGCAGTAAATCTAGAATCTAAAAGTGAAAAAAATAACTATAAATAACATTTATAGGTAGAAAATATTATCTGACTTGAGAGAAATATGTTGTAATCAACCATTTATTAGTATAACATGGTTTTATATATCATAAAGAACATAGGAATAAGCTTCTATTTCACAAATGCATGTAATAATTAAAAGTTGTCTTGTAATGTGCAAATTGATTGATGAATACAGAATGTTTTGCATAATTTGTGCTTTTTGTTATTGAAACAATAGTCTTTCCTTTCTCTGCTACATTAAATGATTAATAATCTTAAATTGGTATAGTTTTAGTAGCAACTTGAAAACTAAAGTTTTTTCACAGACTTTTTGACATGATCTCATGCTTTTTGAATGCTTTTCATTTAGGGAAAAACTTGTCATTGATCACTAGAGGAATGATTTACACTTTTGGCTTGGCTTTAAGTTTTAACAATGTATCATATTGCATATTGTATCTGAAGAAGCTTGCAATTTAGCTTTAGGCCTTAAGTTTGAAATGAGAACAATGACCATACATGTATCAATCACCAGAGTTATTTGAGTTACTTAAATATTTTAGTTTGCAATATACACCTAATTGCAAAAACGTCATGAGTAAATTAGTAAATTTACCAATTAGGAATAAATTTATCCCTGATATCAGACTTAAGTTGCCCAGCAAGCTCAATTAATGTACATATCAATGGCAACATATAAAAACACACTCTTATAACAAATTCCAGCTATATATTTCTCAATTCAGTAATAATTCTACTGTCTCGTGAGTCTGATTTACTGAAATGCTATTTTTATGACAACATTTTTGCAATTAAGTGTATACCTATTTCAAAAAAAGGTTGTCACAGCCAAAGGTAATAGGCAATAGGCAAGAGGAGATAGAGAGATAGACCATTCCAAGATCCAAGAATAGCTGGAATGGCTTGTGTTTCTGCTTCTTATTCTTGTCAAGAACATGGAGCTTGGTGTTGATATATTCAATGTTGTTTGTAGTTGATGAAACCATTTTAAAAGACCATATTTGTGTTTTATACTTGTATGCCCATAATTCCTTTCTGTCTTGGAATGACCTATTGCCTATTGCCCATCTCCTTTGGCTCTGACAACCCTTTATGAAATAGGTGTATACATTCTCAATTGAAACCAGTTAATGGTTTGTTTGAACATATTGGAAAAATTCAATTAAAATCCAAAATACTGGCATCTTTTTCAAACTGTTTTTTAAGAAGCCACATTGTATTAAACATTCATTTAAGCCATTATCCCATGTGCACTTCTGTGGGAGGTTTTAGAATATTTTTAAATTAAAAAATGTTTTATGGTCTGTTACGTCTATTGGATTCAGTTTTTCAGGATGTTTTGTGAATTTTGTACCCTAGGTTGTAAATAATGTAAATTTTCACAAAAAGCTGTAGTGTTGATGTGAATCGGCATTTTGGTGAGTGCCAAGGTTCTCTGAAACACTTACAAAATAATGCTCCCCACACATACAATCCTGACTGTTTGTGGGGCTATGGGAATAGATTCATAAAATTTTGTGTACAATTTCAAGCCCGGAAGTGCGTATTCGTTTAAAGTCCAAACATTACTTCCGGTCATGCAAATTCCCGCCAAAATGCGCGCGCGTCTAAAGTAGCCAAAGGAGAAGAACAAAATGTAAAAGAAAAAATTGGTGAAAGTGGACTTTCAAGCGTTTGAAAATGAGTGTTTTAAATGACTTATTTCGACAAATTCTTTACTCTGAAGAATGCGTCCGTGAAAGATTTTCGAGGCTACGTTCAAGTAAGTCACATGAATTTTGAGTGCGTCAAGTAAAATGAAAATAAGTTAAGCGATGTTCCTTCTTCAAGTCTCCTTCTTCAGTTCAGGCTTGCTATAAAAGTATAAAGGTTGCAATAGTTTTTTAAGTGAATAAAGCTGAACCCTAATAACTCTTTGTTTCTAAACCATCAGTAAATGAAGAAATTCAAACAGTTCAACTCCAGATTCGGGACGCCGAAGATGAGTTAAAATCCTTGCAGGGAAGTGTCGTTTTAAAAAATCAGCGATTAGCAGAAGAAGAAGAAAAGCTGAAGTCGTTGCGAATAAGAAGAAATGCTATTAATGAGCAAAAAATTGAGTTAGAGAAAGGCAACTTGAGTCAACAAAAAGAACTCGTAAGTACATCGGTACAAAGTCTTAGGATTACCTTATATTTCCACACGTTTCGCATTTAGTCAGTTTTCGCACTAATAAGAATTTTTTGTTTCTGCAGACAATTTTAAGAGAGGAATCGGAAATGAAAAGGTTTATTACAAAAAATAGCTGACAGTTGTTATCTGACCTCGTAGATTTAAGTTATTCAGTCAGTTTTTCCTGTTCATTTTTATTTTAACGTTTCCATTTTCATCTCATTTTATTTCAAATAGGAATAAATTTATATCGGCTGTTCAGGAATTCATGTCATTCCACGATCTATCTGGAAATGGGCAGATGAAGAGAGAGGAAAAGTCAACAAATAAACTCGTCTGTCTCAGAGAAGAAAAGGAAGGGCTATGCAAGGGTGAGATATAGAATTTTTCGAGGTTGAGCGATTGAAAATAAAAAGACCTTTTAAAAGTGCTATTTCTTTGTTTCCCCGGAGCCTTGATTCAAATTAATTCTACTGTTTTTGATCACTCAGCTAAAATGCATGGACGGCGGAGACGGGGGGGGGGCTTGGGGAGCTTTAGCCCCCCCACTTTTTAAGAGAATGACATGCATGCTCTACTATCAAGCGGTAAGGATTTACTAAGCTAGCCCCCCCCCCCCCCCCCCTTTCAGAATTTCTCCCCCCTCCCTGAAAAAGTCGAAAGGGGGGAAGAAATTAAAA
>WUAP02060670.1:0-17876 GCA_015163945.2 Stichodactyla helianthus
TACGGACGCAGTTATCGACGATCAAAGTCGTGTATTTTTACAAAGAATGTATGCTGATATAGGCAAGCTGTTGCCTATAAGCACTTTAAGAAAAAGCTCAGATAACCGTGTAGCCAGTTTAGACTATTGGCTCTATGGAAAAGCATAAAAATGTAAGCGATCAAGCTGATAAGTTATAAGTTGAACAGAGAACGAAGATGCTGCAAGATCAGCCAGCGTTTTAACGCCTTATTGACCGTTCACTTTTGTTGTCGCTAAATGGTGGTCAGCCGCTAAATAATTTAGCATGGTCGTTTTCTATTAGTAAGATTGTTTATATACTGGAGGTTCAACTGCATCTAAAATGCCAGTCTTAGTATGGCCGCTTTCTTTTGGTATGATCCTATTAGACCTCTTTGCATTGGGTGTAATGTTTTCCCATTTCAGACCACGTGTCATCCTCTTGGGAATAAGATTCTTTGTTTCAGGCTCATCCATATTAATGCTTCTTCTCAAGCATTACCGAGAAACAAAGAAACAATAAGGGAATGACACGTGGTCTGAAATGGGAAAACATTACATCCAAAGCAAAAAGGTATATTGGAGGTTTTAGCTGTATCTAAAATGTCTCAGCATGGTCGCTCTCCTTTTGCATCCCATCAGGGTGGAAAAAACTGTATTATTCATGCTCTACTAATTAAATCGAAATTTTGGCGCTATCTCAATATGGATAAAAAGAAGAGTTTCTAATAGGAAAAAACAAGGTCATTTGTGTTATTATCTAAGAGGATCCCTTGGATAGATCTAAAAGTTTTAAAACACATGCGCAAATTAATTGAACCCTTTTAATTACCAAAAATAATCTAACAAAGATAAGCCGTACGCATGCCGGCGCCACTTAAATAGACTTGTTGACAACCTTTTTCCCCATAACGGCAGACTTCAGTCGTAAATACTTAAATGGAGTACGTAATTTTCCTACCTTGATATTTATTTTTTACTAATAATCAATTATTAATGCATAGACTGCTTACTTCACCTCGGGCATATTTTGTATTAACGTTTTGAGAACAAGACATCGAGATTCATGACAAATCAGCCCAATGGGCACCGCACACAATCAGATCTTCCACAAAACTAAGTACTGTCTTCAAAATGAAGATCAAAACACTTGTGGTTTTTTCCACCTATTTATCTTTCCCTTTTGAAGGGGGAGGGGGGTTAAAAATCGATCATATTTGATGAATTTCGCGAGTTTCTCCACTTTTAGCCTTAATTTCTTTCCTTAGTTCTTGCTTAAAAATTTCTTGTGAATAATGAAATCTAAAGATTTTGATAAAAACCTCCGGTCCTCACTCTTTGTTTTCAAAATCCTTTCTCGCGTGTTTTTCGGAAGATTTACAGATAAATTTCACTCTTTTTTAATAGTCTTGGACTTTTCTGGGAGTCAAAATACGTCGGATTAAATTCTCGATTGTTTTTGTAGGAAAAAAATGAGAGTGACAAAAAATTAAGAGTGATTTATATTGACGACGTACTTTTTGCAATGATGAATCCTTTTGCAATTGCGTGTGTTAGAAGCATAAAAAAAGAAAAAAAAAAAACTTAAAACCTTGATCTACTTTGTGTAGGCACTAAATTTAGCAATCAAACTTACTTTGATCATTTTTTCCTTTTTCCCTTCTTTTTTCCCCTGTTCTACTTTATCCACGGACTACATTTGCGCATGCCTGCAGTAGTGTTGGAAATAACCAAACAAACCAATAAAAGTTGCTTTGATGAAAATTTGACTTTTACTTTACGACTTATTTCAGACACTGCATGCTTAACTAATATAAAACGGGCACTTGAAAGCCATTTAGATCATAAAGGCATTAATGAACGATAATGGTACACATCTCCCAGTAATTTATCGGAATATAGTAGCAGATGCAAGACGGTACGCGTTTGTAGAGATTATTTCAAGTCAATTATATTAAGCCTTTAATCCGTATTTTCTGCAGAAATTCTAAGAATACTGAACAGGGCCGTGTCGGACCGTGACAAATATAACTCAATCATTTAATGTCTTAAAAGCTATTTAAAAGGGCGAATTTACTAAGGAGTTATTTTTCCTTGATAATGTCGAAATGCTTTTAGATCTCTTATGCGAGGAAAAGAAAACAGCCTATTTACTTAAAATACAAAAATAAGTATAACTTAAGAGATAAATATTGAATTGAGTAAAAAAAATCGTTGTTTAAAATATGTTTTTCCTCGAAATAAAAGATTAATGCTTCACAATGATATAAAACTATAAAAATACCTCTCTATTTGGAAGCTGGTCATCTGCGCAGAAATGAAGCTCTTTTGTTATACTTCCGCTGCTTTATCGTTGGTATTCCCGTGTTGGAAAATGTTATATAGTTCGTCAATACTTTACTCTGTAAACTTCTCTTCGAAATTACATTCGAAACTACGTTCGTTGTCATTCACCTTCACACGTGGGCTTGCTGTTGTAAGTGTCTTTTGAAGAAAAATTTTTGAACATGATTTAACGCTAGCGGCAAAAATGGTGCAATTAGAATAAATAAATGAGATCTATGATCTATGCCCCTTAGGTCGGTTTCCAATCTACATCTACTTCCGAAAATAAAGTTGAGGTTCAGTTGGCCTTGATATAGCCACTGATGGAGCTATCTATCTCTATATATCAAAAACTACCGTGGAAACAGTCACATAGATCTAGACGTTACCATAGTGAGATCATGATTGCAATTTTCAGAGAAAAAATGAACATAAAAACATCAGTAGGATATTGTTAACTAAAAAATGTACTAAAAGTCTTACTTAAAGGTCGTGAAAGAATCGAGAAAGATTCGCAAGATTAACACACCTTACGTCTCTGATCCACTAAGGCAGATCTTCATCGACGACGATATAGTCTTTCAATCGCCAGGCGTGTCATGGCAGCCGGCGGCAAGCTCTGCTTATCGAATAAATGAGATCCGGTACTCAATACATCCAAGATGGGATAAATGTGCCAAAAAATTTATTTAATGTCATAAAAGAAAACCTTCCTCCTCTCGAAGGAGGATAATCAAAATTGCATTTGACAAAGGTGGGAAAAGAATATCGCTATATCTTTTGACTAACACAAAAGGTGGCAGCCTGGGTGGTGTGGAGGGAGTTACTATTGCTTAGACGACAATGTTACTGTACTAGTGGCAAGTGGGAGGAATGATACTTTGGAGCCACTCATTTTGATTAAAAAAAAAAAAAACCTGGAAGCCTGATATGTATCTGATCCATCCAGAACGAGGCTAACTCCCTTTTGAACTAACAATGGCTTAAGGCCTCTATACACTTAAGGCCCAGTTCAAACGTCGAACTTCACATGAGCCGAACGCATTGAAAACAATGGATAATAAGGCGGTCTTCTTTGATGTCATTAGGTTCGGATCATGTGAAGTTCGACGTGTGACTTGGGCCTAAGGGTACGTTATGCTCAGAGTCGCTTTACTACTTCGTGTGTACCCCCGATTTCATGAGAAAAAAAGGTGTTCGGGAGCAGATATTTTTCTCCGGCTCACACTCACCGATGTTAAATTCGTTAAATATCGTGGAGCAGAACCCGGGAAAGTTTTGTTCCCACCACAACTTTTTCTTTATGAAATTGTTAGTACACACGAAGGAGCAAACCGGCATGGGAGCAAAACCCTGAGTGTGCATAGGCCTTTTAAGTTTCAGATTAACTGGCCATAGCAGAAATATCAATCACTAGTATCGAAAAATCCAAAGTTATTATTCCGAAATAATATTATTCCGCTTTTTTCCTCCCTTTCTTCCTTCTTCTTAATTAGCATTTCTTTGTGTATGTGTTGACGAAGTTAGCAGATTTGCGGTCAGTCAGACCCCGAGGTCCTTCCGAATGTTGATTTTGTCACTTTAGTTTGCAGCAGTTTTGACTTCTTTTCTTTTGACAAACCTGAAGTATTAGACGAATTTCCAAATAACTGAACTACCCATGGCCTTAGGGACGTTAATGCTAGTAAATATCATTCTATTACAGGTATTGTTAGGTAGATTGGTCTTTCTCAATTTAAGGTGACTACCTACTATGGGAAAAATCCATGACGAAGTTGTGAATCACAATATTTTGAACTACAATTTTAATGCTGATTTCAAATATGAAAAGAAAAAAGGTGTGTTCCGCAGTGGTTTTCGAGGTATCCGCGATTTAATACATACGTACGTACAAGATTTCGAAGGAAAAGAAGTGAAAACCACTCTCTCTTAAGGCCCTTGCTGCAAACGTACCCAACATTAATATATTGGCCAACAACATCCAACATTGTTGGGCCCAACATGTTGGAAGCGTTTGAACACCATGTTGCGTGTTGTTGCATGTTGTTGGGACTTGTTGCATGTTGTTGGGCGAAGTTTGAACCGCGTCAAACTTCAGAACCAACAAGTCCCAATATTTCTTTTGCTTCGTGGTCATCGAAGCATAGCCCAACAATGTTGCGCGCGTTATCAAACATGTAAAATAAGCATCGTATCCATGGAAATTTCACACAAACAATCGTTTTACCCAACATTGTTGGGACTTGCTGGGTCCGTTTGACAAAAAACACAAACAAACAAACAAACAAACAAAAAACAAACAAACAAAAAAAAACACCAACAATGAACCAACAACTGCCAAAAATGTTAGATCCAACAATTTTAAATGTTGTTGGGCTCGTTTGCACGGGCCTTAAGAAAGAAATTAATA
Source organism: Stichodactyla helianthus (assembly GCA_015163945.2). Taxonomy (NCBI): domain Eukaryota; kingdom Metazoa; phylum Cnidaria; class Anthozoa; order Actiniaria; family Stichodactylidae; genus Stichodactyla; species Stichodactyla helianthus. The sequence goes on from WUAP02060670.1 coordinate 4,736, forward strand.
GCGCAAACGGTAATATAAGTTTTAACTTATTTTCACAGGAAAGCTAATCAATACAATGATTTACAAGTATAATAAACAGATAAAAATATCGGCAAAACAATTACAAATCTAGCTAAAATTAAGATGTCTCTACAGTTTGTAATGGTTATACCAAACATTTTGATTGGCTTTTTAAAAACCTTTTCGAAGTTGGATTGAGTTGAAACTCACATCAAACATTAGTCTTAGATTGAAGTTTACGAAAATGTGCATTTCAGTGGAATCAATCTTTCTATGGCAACGACAAAAACATTGAAATCAACTGAACTTAACTTTTTGTGTTGTTGTCTTCATGGCTGATTTATTTAAATGTTATGAGAGAGAAAATTATTCTATTTTTAATGTGTTTTTCTAAAGAAGTAATTAGAATTATTTAGCCAGCTTATCCCTTATCTTCTCAAACAGAATGGACTTTATCTGTTCTCTACCAATGTTATGGCATCCCGGGTTCTGTCACCAATGTTATGGGATTGACCGCTCTCGGTAGAGTCGGACCAGGATCTTTATTGGACTCTGACTTCTAGCAGTGCTTACTAATAGTGCTAATGGTTATTACATGTAATCTATATTTATAATGATTCTAAGACAGGTGTCAATCTACGATATCTCTGGTAAAATCTTTAGAGTATGAATTCTAAGTTTGAGATTGTGGAAAATTACTGAAATGAGATCTTAATGTTTATACAACTAACTAACGTAAAAGAGAACCGATAAAGTCCATTCTGTTCGAGAAGATAAATGATAAGCTGGCTAAATAACTCTAATTACTTCTTTAGAAAAACATATTAAAAATAGAATAATTTTCTCTCTCATAACATAAATTAACAATACGAAAAGTTGCCGTGGCTAGAGACCCAATATTAGGAAATGTTTTATACATGATAGGATGAATCAATCAAATTGAAATTTTGATATAATATTTTTTGCAACATCAAAAATAAAATACGTGATTTTCAGAAAAATGTATCGAGCAATTCTTAAGATTTTTAGGAAAGCGCTAAAATGAGAGGTTATGTCTGTAATGCAAGTTCTAATGGCTCCGGGGAAAAAAAATTCAATCTCAAGACTGAGAAAGAGTTATTCCTTCAAACCTAGAGGATGTGAACATATTACTACAAGGAAGATTTTGACATTGTTTTAAAGTAACTATACTAAGCCCTAAGGCAAAGTGAGCGATTCCTTAACGCGCAAAATCGAGAATCAATCTAAGGCTAATGTTTGGTGTGAGTTTCAACTTAATCCAACTTCGAAAAGTTTGTTAAAACGCCAATCAAATATATTAGGTATAACCATTACAAAACTGTAGAGAGACACCTTAAATTTTTAATTCATCTCACGATCGCTAATTCTTGCCTAAAACAAGTGCCAAAACTATAGGTTCCGTGCAAAATCTGAGGGTTTTCTCTATTGAAGTACAAAACGTTTATAGTTCTATTCAATTTTTTCCTACAAAATACCGAAGGTTACCATGGTAATTCAGTGGTCATTATGCGCGCGCATCCTTGTGGGCTCGGAAACTTGATTCAATAGTAGGGAGTCAGCTTATGGTGATTTTTTGCTTGGTACAGAGAGGCTATGTTTGCAAAGATCAGTTCAACTATTGATCATGAAAGGTTTATTGATAATTTCCAAATGAACTCATCTACAAAAGAATTTGAGCGGCAATTTCAATGGCGAATTTATCACAACCCAAATCGCGCATGTTTGCACTAAATTTCGAGCGAATTTTTGCCAACTTGTGCGCGATCTGTCGCCGTAAAATCGCCATTAAATCGCGCTATCTAACACTGCTAGAATAAACCACGACTTTCAAGGTTATGTGCTCCATCCGCCAAGTTTGGATCGAGTTAGTTTCGATTCTATGTACAAAACATTACCCTAAATGTAGAGAGAGTGGCCAGTGCAAGCATTGATACTCTCAGGACCACTGACCAAATAGGCATAATATTATGACCCGTCAATGCCAATCCACCATGTTTATGCGAAATCAAATGCTTGATTTTGTTCCTACGAATATCAAATTACATTGTTCTCTTTTCAATATTTTGCCAACATTTGTAATAAAATTTCAGATTATACTGACCACCTCCTACAGATGACAGCATCACTTTATGTGGGGTATATCTTTTTCTAGAAAAGCGAATGAATTAATAAAAGAATGGACGAATAATTAAGAAGAGAAACACTTTTATACCTTTAAGGCCATGCTTGAGTGCCACAAGAGCCTTGAAGTCAAGCTTTATACTGATCTTCGTGTTTTAACGCTTTCTCTATTTACTGGACTCGAGTGGTTATATATTAGGCCCGGAGCATAAAGACTACGAGTTTCTAAAGCCTTTCTTCTCAAATACCACTCGACAGTAAGCTTGTTTTCAAAAAAATCGCGACTTGAACATGATTGGTCGAGAGAGCTTATCGCAATATTACCTATTCCCCAAGTGTACAGTAACGGAACTCCTGGCTTAATTGCCTTAGATGTTTGTAAAGTGATATTGGTTATCCAGAACCGTTATTACACTGTTTATGCTAAAAAGATCGGCCTTTATTGGGGCTATGAAAAGAATATATCAACGAGATCTTGATTTAATCATATATTACTATTAAAAAAAGAACAGAAATGACGAAAGAAAGAATAAAAGAATGAATGGAGAAAGAAACAAAGATGAAAGAGAAGAGAAAAAAGAGGAAAAGGAAATAAAAGGAAGAAAGGAAGAGGGAAAGAAAAAAAAGAAAGAAAGAAAGTACGCTCAATTTCCTTTATAGGAAAGTGTTGGGTTGGTTACTAGCGTGGGAGTTGTATAATTGTATTTTTCTTGTGAACAATATTGCGTGTTCTACGGAAGATGAATGGTTCGTATTCACGATAGCCGCCATTTTTCTTGTCTCGTTGTAATGCTAATAAGTCACGTGGTTTCTGAGGGAGCAAACAACTTAAGATAATGAATTGAGGAGCCATTTCAACCGCCCCCATAACATACTTTCGCATGTTTGCATAATATTTGTCGAAAAAAACTGAATTTGATCTTTTTCCGTTTTTTTGTAAAATATAGTTGTTCTTCCAATGTTTGCCTCCTAAAGACCTCATGGATAATTTGCATTATAACAAGAACGGCGGCTATTGTGAATAAGGTCTTCCTTTTTCACTTTTCTTACACTAAAATTTATTATTTTATATGCTATTTTTAAATAAAATAAATGAATGAATAAATGAATGAATGAATGAATGAATGAATAAAAACTCATTACTTTTCAGTCTTTCAATTATCTCGTTTCAAAGATAGGCTATTTCGGACCATTTTCATTTATTCAATTCGCAAAACATTTTCAATGCTGTTTGCTGCGTTGTGGTATCATTTAATTTGTGTAAGATATCATATTTAAAAGTTAAGATTATTTATTTCATCAGCTTATTCTGTCTGTTTCGAGAGAATTTATGCCAAACGGGATGTGTGTATTATGGGTGTTTGTGTGAAGAATTTGTTTTCTTTAAGGTGTTGAATTAAAACTGAAGAGTACACTATACTTTGTAATGTTAAAATTTGATAAAAAAAAAACCTTTATTACATTAAACATTGCATGAATAAGAAGAAAATGAATAAGATGAAGAAAACACCTGAGTAAAAATAAAAAAGAAGATGTGATCATAACTGAAGAAGAAGAAAAAGGAGACGAAAAAGAAAACGAAGACGACGACGACGCCGACGAAGGAGGACGAAGGGTGATGAAAAAACGCATGGTCAAGACGTCGACCAGACGAAGAAGACAAAATAGAAGAAAATCCCCGCCACTTTTTCTAATAGGAAGGAAAGTTTAATACAACGTCACAATGCACAGAATGCAATATGACGGTGCTCAACTAGTGGCATAACTAACAGACATCAGTCCGCCAGTGTTCATAAACTTTATTCAAAAGAAATCTCTTAGAAATCTCTTTCTTTTAGTAAACAGTAATATTCCTAGAGCTTTTAGTGTCCCGTTGGAAATGCGTCAGAAACATTGGCAGTACCACATGATCATGTAACATGCAAATAACATTATCGCACTGTTTATGTAGTTCAATGTGAACCCAAGACCAAGCGGCTCTTTATTTGAAGGTGATATTCCAAATACTTTTGGTGCCATTTAACATCGTTTTAATTTCCAACGCATATATTACCTCGATCGTTCCTGGAAAAAGCTTGGTGCACAATTAGTGAGGTTGCAACTGCACGTATTTATCTTGTGTTTTTATCTAGTTGATTTAATCGTCTCGCTATACTCTTTAGTATCCAAAAGTGCTTTTAGAAATTTCCATTTGATATTGGCTGAGGGTTCGCTTTGATTGCTTTTTTAAAATATTTTTTCCCCAAAACATCCTGTCTCGATTTCCCGAGGGAAAAAAAAAAAAAGAAAGAAAGAAAGAAAGAAACCTTAGACGTATCTATCTAAAGTAATCTTAGCGCTTCCTTCAAGAGGTATTTCGCTTAAGAAATCTAGAGTGATTGTAGTAGTTTTTTTTAATAAGGTTTCATTGCTTTATGAACCAGGCTTTCCTGGGTTACAAGCTACCATGGTGACCTGGTATGAGAAGCGCTCTTAGCTCCGACAGAAGGATGAATTAATGGTAAAAAAAATGACGCAATTGTAGGTAAAATTGTTACCTAAAATCCATCTAAAGAATACCAGCTCAAAAACACTATTTCCATCATTTTTTAATCGAACAATTTTTAAAGTTATAAAATTCATTAATAATTAATGAGCAAACCACAATAGAAAATCATAACCGTGTCGGAGTCTTTAAATCGGATAAAGAATCGTCCTCATTTGCATTCCACTTTAACTTGGATTTTCTCGGCCAAAATTACTCAATTCATTTTAAAAATCAGTACAGCATGAAAATATAGTCTTAGGCATTTCAAGTGATAGTAAAGTATTCGCGATCGACCTTTATAGGCATAAAATGGCTCGCCTGCGGCTCGTCATTTTCAATGCCCATAAAGGTCTCCAGCTCATACTTTATATATATCAAAATCATTCCATACATTGATATGACATTTGATTTGGTGACTGGTGCATATGCTTTCTAATGACTAGCCTGCGCTGCATCGGAATTTTCTCTCGTAAAGTCCGTCCGCGCAGCAGCGACAAGAATCGTGTTCCAAGACCTCCCGCATTGATTTTTTGACTCAATGCTGATTGGTTATTCTAACGACGTTTTTGATTGGTCACTCTGCTTCGCCGCGAAAAGCGTCTGAATCAAAATGGCGGCTTATAGTGAAGAGTTATGAGTTATTTTCAGCTGTTAAAATGTTGACCTATCAACATAAGAAAGGATTAATTCCCAAGAGTGACACCACATGTCTGAAATGGGTAAACAAACAACGAAGGTAAAGAGGTCTATAGATCACGATGTTCTAAGGTAAGAGGGGGGGGTTGAAAGGGGCACCGTGTGACCACCCCCTGGATCCGCCACAGATTTTCAAATACGTTTTGAATATAAACTATGTATAACTGTATGTCTTTCTCAATTAGGCTATCTAGCAATCGTTTTGGCTCAAAAACTACCTTGTGCCGCTGTACGCATAGATCTGAACACGATGATTGGTGTTAGTTGTCCAGTGAGTTGTTTTTTTTTTGTGTGTGTGTGTGTTTTTCTTTTGGAGAAAATCATTTATACTAGTAATTTTGTCGCGTCCCTTGAGCGGCGATTTCAATGCTGAATTTGTCGCAACCCAAATTGCGAGGAATTTTGGCACCAGATTTGGAGCATGTTCCAATTGGTGGCGACTTGTGCGTGATCTGTCGCCGTAAAATCGCCATAAAATCGGGCCGTAAAGAATAAATTATTCATGCACACTTAGCCTCGTGTCCATGACAAAACCAAATAAATAAAATAATCGAACAAGGCTTATACCAATTTTTTGGCTATTGTTACTTCCGCGTCAAGCTACTGTTCGTGAAGCAAAATATATTTTCCAAATTTTTAAGAAAACAAAGTTAAATAATATGAAAATTAAATTAAAGTTGATGAATTAATAGTTCAAACACGAGAAAGACTGTTTTCCCCTCCTGATATTAAACACCGAGATGAGGGTTGAAAAAAACGAGGCACTTCGAGATGTTTGGATAGAGGTTGAAACGCTAGCTCTTTCAAGTGTTTGATCTAGCCTCTCGAAGTATAAATAATTCTAGTGCAAAATCAAAGCGAAAGATGGCCAAATTTTATGCTAATTAAGATCACATGTCCAAAACCACCGTCACAGTAGTGATTTATACTTTGTTTTCTCCTCATTGATTATTCATGAGTTTGAGAAGTATATGTTCAAATGAGGCCAGTAGTAGCCTTGTACACCAAGTAACTGAACAGGTATTATGTTATGTTAAATGTCGTTTGGATGAATAAGGTGTGTATTGACTCGACCAAGATTAATTGTGACAGCTTCCTTTGTTCGTGTCGCCAAAGCAAAAATTTTCACACTGGTATAGTGTGTTTTTCTGTCATTTTCTTCCTGTGCTTTTCATATTATTTACTTATTTTTCCCTTTTTAAAAAGCTCTTAATGGTTATTACCATACTTGTATTCCTTATAGGTTATAATGTGTTCTTTTGTGTAAGGGATTCGAAATAAATTAATATGGATTTTTATTTAACCATAAAAAATGAAGGTATTTTATACGTTATAAGTGTTAAGCATGGATCTGTGAAGTAGCCGAGAATTTTATATTCAGAAAACAATTCTTGAGGGTCGATCATTTCCAGACTAGGCACCTGAGATGGATTAGGGGGAAATAATTCCCCCCGAAAAATAAGGACCAATTAAAAAAAATTTTTTTTTTTTTTTTTTTTTTCTTTATGATGTAGTATATAGGACAGTGTTGAATCGAATATTCATCATGGCGGCCATATTGGATAAGGCTCTCTTGACATGTATCTTAATTTGTGCGTGTGTGTGGTGTGTCAGCTACGCAATCCGTACGATGCAATCTCTGCTCGTTAAAATGGGCACCAAGTAATCTAAAAATCACTTGCACTCAGTTCAGAGCCATATTCTGAAACCCTACTTAAGTTTATGCACAAAATATCTTATGGAAATCTCGACGGAAGTGCAAAAAACGCATTCTACTCGTCGTTATTTTAAATAGCTTTTTTTTAAGTTGGGTGTATCATTTAATTATTAATTTATTTATTATTATTTTTTGCTATTATTACGCTACAGTAATGTGAGGATGTCCTTTGCTAATATTATATAGGAAGATTTATATTGCTGTCAATATTCAAAGGGAGTTATATTCGTTATTCATTTTGGACAAAGATTGACCTAGAGTTCAAATCCAATACAAACAGACCTTTCCCGAATTCGCTTGGATGATCACGGAACAGTAGTTCCAAGTCGAGACTGAACTGGATTATTTTATTTATCAAGGCCAACCTCGACGTGAAACCATTGTTTCGTGGTCATTCAAGCGAATTAGGGAAAGGTTTATTGACAGCTTTAGGGACCGGTCATTATTTATGGACTGGACGGGTGGGTGGGGGGGTCACATAAAAAATCCACCGCCACTCCTCCCCCCTCCCCCTCAACTGAGCGATAAATAATGACAGGTCTCTTATTGTAAAGTAATTCCTATTCAAGCCGACTTACGTTTTTCTGAATGGGCTACAATGAATAATATGGAGGATATAACATATAAACAAACAAACGATAATGAAAAGGAAAAAGAAAAAAATTACCTATATAAATAGAAATAAAGAAATTTGAAAATTAAACATATGTTAATGGGAAGATGTAATATATAATATATATAGGAGGTAAAGTTACCATTCTGCACCATTCTGCGAAGATCTTCAGCAGGCATTATTTAGGTATTTAAGAAATGAATATTAAGAAATTCTTATTGCTCCACAGTTCCTCGTGGTCGTGCAATCGCCAATCACCGATCGCCATTCGCCGTTCGCCCCGTAAACTTTTCAAAAAGCTATATTCTAACTATTACTACTTACACTAGTGGATACACAGCTAGTATGATATCGTTCATTAAGGCCTTCGTTGCCGTAACACGTACCTTACGACATAGTTTGATTATCATTAGTTGAAACAAATATATAAATAAATAAAAAACAACAATTTATTGGAATCCAATTTCGTGTTGTTCCTTTTACACTTGATCCTTTGGTTCCTGTTGCTCTAAACTCCTAATCCCTATGAATCCCGTAAAGCCAACACGTACTGTAGTTATTAGAACTGTTATGTTAATCCGTACAACACTGACAACTAACAATCTACGGTAAATGATATCGTAACAAGAATAAACTTGAATAAATTCCCACGTGTCTCTCTCTGCCACCAGGAAGTTTTCAAAATTCCGAATAATCAAAACAGAATTTTTTCTATTTTCTTTGGGCTTACTTTTTGAAGTATTTCACTAGAAATCCAAACAAGTGCAATTGAAGTCCAACACCCGTCAATTCTTTAATTTCAAATGTCAAATTATATAACGGGTAAGTAAATGTACAATAGTTGTTTGATAGAAGATTGTTCTTTGAGCTGTTTGATGAAGTGAGCTTGAACGACAGCAAGAACAAACGAAGAGGATGCAAACACCAAACATTCTTAATGAGATAAAGGTGTATTTTGTAGAAAGGAAAAAAATTCTCTAGAATGTTTCAACTCAGTTACAGAACTATTAGTTAATTGTCTGCGTGGCTGGGAAACCACATTCATCACTCAAAATTAGAAGTTTTCATTATAAAGACATTAATAAATGTATAACGACATTTTGAGCTTAAATAGCATACCTTTGCTTGGCAAAATCACAGCAAGAATCGACTTGAAACTGTAGTACATCCACAAACCTGGGGAAAAAAGTTGATTTCAGTTTCTGAATCCCATGCATGTTAGGTTAGGCAGCCAAAATTGACTTAATTCAAAATGTCTGACAGTTCACGTAAAAGATTTTACCTCCACACATATAATTACAAGTTGAATTTCTTAGAAAAAGTGACTTATGTACATGGATGGAATGGATCGGCGATGACATGGGAAGAAACGAAATCAAATGAAAATCCCCACTAATGAACAAGCAAGTTGTCATGCCAGCAGAATAAATATGTCAAGAACCTGACCGATAAGACTTTCCTAATACCCTTAAGTGTTTGTAATCTATCTAAATTCTATCTCGACTGTAGCAATCAACGAAATATAATTAAAAAGTGTTCTTTTCTTTGTGCTCTTTATTATCAAGAATACGACTCACGAGTTTCCAAATGTTGTCATGTTTCTATGCACGTCAAAATGGAGTTGACAATTGTTGAGTCTATTTCCCTCTTTTGATCTTTTTCTCCATATTTTTTAAAATATATTTTTGAGGCTGAGGCGGAGCTATAGTTTCACTTCTTAATGACATAGAAATTTTTCTGACTTTAATGAAGATTTGAACAAAAATAAATCGGCCTAATTTTGACTTCATGTCGCTTTATTGTTATGATCAAATGGTAGCATCAGCTTTCGTAAACTTCTTATCTTGAGTTCCACATCGGGAAAACGACACTGGGATTTCTACTTATTCTGGCGTTCGGCTCTTCCATGGCCGTCATTGTTTAGTTCTTTTCTTCTTCATTCAGTGCCATAATCCGAATTCAGATGTCGAGGAAACGAAAGAGAAGAATAGTTAAAGCAAATGAATGCCAAGTGAATGCGGAAATCAGGAGTTCTAGAGCTTAATGAATAAATAATTTAGGCTGATTGTAGGAAGAGTCAATATATAACTAATGAACTATTCGAAAACTAACTCTTAATGCGTATGTTCTCTCATAAAAAAAAAACATTATCTTTAAGATTAAAATGCTCTTCACTCACCCCAAAAACTGTGGCGACAATCATGGAATACTGACAAACCATATGAATAAGGAAACCGGTTGTAAAATAGAGCCTTGGTGCCGGAGAGGAAGACTAAGAATTTATGAAGGTAGGGAACGTTAGTCTTGGCGCAGGCGCGTAGTGAGGGAAACTTTCATTCAATGGCTAATCATCAATGAGAGTTTGATAAACAAGCAGACTGAAGTTTGGCCAGTTGTCTCATCAGCGATTGCTCATATTGTTGCAAATTCATCCTTAAAAAAGGTTTCTCTGCCTACCCAGACTCTTGTCCACAAAGTCGAATATCATAATAACAGAACAGTCATTTGAGAAAACAATTATAGCTAACCGAACACAAATATATTTGAAGTATCTGCGTCATCGGGCTCGGAGTTACGTACTTGAAGGTGTTTGTTCTTCCTTATATTACTCTTTCTTTAGACAATAACCCTCCTTTAGAAGTAGACGAATGTAAAAAAACAGAGTGACTAAAAACCTAGTGAGCTCAACATAGTATTACCATGAGTGTTATTTAAATCACGTTAATTCTTTTTATACAGCTTTTTAAAGGTATGACGTCACTCGAGTGGGAAAGCAACTTCCGGGTCCAAAATGAAAAGCAATTTTCTGAAGATTTTTTTTTTTTTTTTCCTCCTTCATAACATGAATTTTTGTGCAGAGTTCTGATTGTTTCAGGTAGAAAATAGATAGTGGATAGCATTTTTGGAGTTATTTTAGTGGATCTTAAAAGTAGTTTGTCCCCTAAATTACGTCACAACTTTAACGCTCTACAAGAAATCGAAGCACAGGGAGTTTTAAGCACAAATCTCCTTAAATAATCAAAAAAAGGATTTGTGAACAGAGGTAAAAAATTGCTTGACGATTTTCGGATTTTTTGACAAAACAATGACAAACAACACTAACAACCCTGAAGAGCGCTGGCAGCATTAAGTGTTCAGTCGAATCATTTGTCAATATATAAGAGAGCTTATAAAAACATAGAATGAAGGGAAAGAAAATTAACAGTACAAAGGCATACAACGTCATTAAAGTTAGCTGTAATAAACTGACAGTAATGTTCATCTTTTCTGAGATTCCCTTCAAAGGCTATTGCTTCTGTGACTGCCGCTGTTGTTTTTTATAAATCTTTTTTATCCGTTCGTCTCGCTGCTGTCTGTTTTTCATCGCGAACGCAATTTCACGAGGATCAGAACGCCACACCGACAATGAATTCATTAAAAAATAATAGATTTGAAGCTAAAAAATACCCTGCAATAGAAAAAACCTAACCAAACATATAATAATTGTCTGTCTAGTTTCCGCGACTAAATAACGTTTACAGTTTTTCATGGTCATTTTTTACTTCTACTCTCGCAGATAAATCAGCCAATAGACAGGAGATAAACTTTCAACCAATGTAAACACAAACCACTTACAAGTAAAGAGTATATGGTAAATAATTAATAATGATTATATTAATCTTATCTCCTAGCGGGAGAATCTACAGAGCGCACTTAGTTGATGTATTATATTTACAAAATCTATTGTGGTCCCTTTTCATTCTATCCATTGTTGTACATTGTATTTTTCATGAATGTATTACATCATCTGCGTGCTCTGTAGACTCTTCCCAAATGGGCTTTAATCACACGGCAGCCGTGTTTATTCCCAAGAGAATGAAATTTTATGTTCTTCCCCGAGTGAACTCGTTGTGAAGTGTTTGAATGCGAGGCCACGCGGTATTGTTTTAACCAACATGGCCGCCATGTGATTACAGCCCATTCTCTAGCACAAGATGTGGTCGAGTTATTCCCAATATTTACTGGCCATATTGCACATGCATATATGTCATAGATCGGATTCTGGACTAAGAATCGACGGGGCTTACTTATTTCAATATATCTAACGACGTTACACTAAGCACTGACCCATTAGTCGAGTGTGGTGTATTTGAACGACCTTCTGCTAAGATCCATTGACTTGTTAAGCAATGATTATGCCTGAAGGCAAATCCTGTGCCCTCGGGAACGATAGACCTTTCTCGAATTTGCTTGGATGATCACGAAACAATGGCTCCAAGTCGAGACTGAACTAGTGATTCTTTGGTTTATCAAGGCCAACCTCGACTTGGAACCATTGTTCCGTGATCATCCAAGCGAATTCGGGAAAGGTCTAGTGCCTTAAGTTTGATGTCATTCTCATATCTACATGACTTCAGCAGTCATCAGTAAGTCCTTAATGCACGTACAACAACTGGAAAAAAAAAAAAAAAAAAAAAAAACTGACAACAAAATCCTTTAAAAAGTACTAATTGTGTTTGTCAGGGATCTCTTTCTGATATCACCGTTTTAATGTATTTTTCGTTTAGCCTGCTGCTCGGCTTGAGAGATGAAAAATGACCTGAACTTGCAGGGATCTTTGTATCGTTTTACAGCTATTTTGACAAAGATTAATTTGTTTTTCAAACCCGTTTTCCATGTAATAGCACGAATTTTGCGTGTTTTATAGCCGGGATCTCGGCAAAACGGGCCAGCCCGCTTCATATAAGCAGGTCCTAAAACAATACTAAAAACGGAGCCTCGATTAGGATAAAATCACAGATAAAAAACTTTTACCTCCGCTTTCATATACCTGCTTTTTGAAGCTTATAATGCACTCAAATCTTTATGTGTTTTTAATCAAGTAATCTATATTTTTGGAGACTGAAATGTACTTAACAACTTTGATGTTTAAATGATTTAGTTTCGTTAACTGATAAAAATAAACCAAGCTTTTTAACTACAGATATCTTTAATGATTTGATGCACAGAGGCACCGCGAATGATATAACAAAAAACATACTTAGATGTACTTTCTACTAGTCACATGTACTTTCTTTGATGACTGCTGTTACAGCTGTTTATCGGACTCCAAAAATAGACTTTTATTGTGACTAGACTAGAAATAAAATGAATCAAAGTATACATCGAATGCAATAACTGAATTAACATAAGGACAACTGATAAGGAAAGGAAAACAAGACCAAGAACATAATGACAACAAAAACACGATATTTGACCGGAAATTTAATGCTGATTTCAAATCTGAAATCTAGAAATGGGTGGTCCGCTGAAGTTGTCTTTGAGATACTCGCGATTTAATGCATGTGTATTTGCAACAACAACAACAAAAAAAGAAAAAAGAAAGAAAGAAAGAAAAAAAGAAAAAAAGAAAAAAAGAAAAAAAGAAAAAAAGAAAAAAAGAAAAAAAGAAAAAAAGAAAAAAAGA
>WUAP02060781.1:2925-17870 GCA_015163945.2 Stichodactyla helianthus
TTTTGTTGTGCGCTTTTTTTTTTTCCTGTGTTGTGTTTTTGGGGGGGGAGGGGCAACCGGCTACCTCTCACCCGGGGGGGGGGGGGGGGGGGAACTCCAGGGTAAAAGTATTGGGTATGCTTGTCAGAAATTTTCAAAAATACCCCTAAAAGATACCAGGGAATTCTGAAATTCTAAACTTCAGTTTTAACACCCTAAGAGATATCAAATCACTGATTTTTACCCCAAAGAGATAGGACAAGCATACCCGATACTTTTACCCCTGAGTCCCCCCAGGGCTTACACGTATCAACCAAGAGCATTCCGGTCCTTAAGGTAGTTCTGGACAGTTGCTACTGCAGTTGCTAATGATAAAGAGGGGTCTTTAAAGTGACTAGATTTCTCTGGGTTTTTCTGTTCATAGCTCCTTAGTTTGGTGACGCCCATTTTTTTTCTTTTTAATTTAGGCTAAGGTTATTAATTTTTTTGTTTGACAAATAAAAACACTGTCCACATTGGGGAACATCTTCATTTTTCAACACTTTCACAGTTTTGTACATAATTTGAAGTGCATAATTTGGTAGAATTTTGATTCTCAAATTTTTTAAAATCATAATTTCAGTTTATCAGATACATATGACTATCATATATTCTAAGATAAACCTTCAATCTTTTCTTAGAAGTGATTTTGGTCTCTTGCAAGGAAGAAATCTATGAATTTTAATTATTTTTGACTTCATGTTTTTTAAGCAAAAATTCAAGTGGATTTATGGATATACCCTATTTTTGACCACTTCTATCTCCAAAACCAACATGGTGAGCCCAATTTTTTATTCCTTTTTTTGATGTGCCTTCTCAAAATCTTCAAATGAAGGATTTTTATAAAATTTCAGGTATAAATTCTTTTTGTCTGGTACTACCTTAAGGGAAAATAAGGTCTTAGCCTGTTGGGAAAGGTCCATGCAGAAAGAGCTGATATCTTCCAATAAGGACCAGGCAGACTTGGTTGACAAGAGGTTTATTATAAATATATAGTGGTTTTAATCATTTTCACTTTACTGAGACACAGTAATTTTTTTTCTTTAATCTTGACTGGTCCATTACAGGAAAATAATTGTCCAACTAACAAAGGTCTTGACCAATAAGTGCTAACTGTTTTACCAGAACGAGTTTGTACTATATAATGTGCATTTTATTTCCGTGCTCCCATCCCCTTCAATTCTTGGTTGAGGACTTTCAAAATTCCTGAGCCGGATATTGGTGAATATTGTTTTTTCCATTATACAATATGCACACAAATGAACAAAATTATCAGTCCTGACCAGGCTGCAGGCTTCTATTTGTCAAATTTAAACTTTTTATGATAAGTAGATTTTGTATGAGTGGAAATATGGAAAATCTATAGCTGCCATGTTCATAAAGTAATGTAACTTCATGCCTTTACCATGACCATAACTATGTGTTGTGATTGGATGATTAGTATAGGAAATTACACCATTTGAGAAGAAGCTACTTTCATCAAATACAAGCAGTATTTTTCATTAATTCTTCAAGAAAGGTGTAATTTCCTATTAATATCACATCTATGAGCTTTTCTTGTCCTTTTGCTTTGCATGACTTGAGCCTGGACATTGCAAAGGTCCCAGATAAGTGCAACTAACTAATTGCAGAGTAATAATAAAAAATGCACAGTTTAATGGTCAATTAGAATTGAGGATTTTTTGTAGGTGTGATATTAATATAAAAATAACAGTTTAAACACATATTTTATACAATAACAATCTCACATAAGTACATGCTAAAATATTTAACATGATCAAAATCCACCCTAATGGGTGATCAAAGACTAAGGACACAATCAATGGTGTATGCTTATGTGTATAAAGCTGTTTCAAAAATGGTTGAAGTGGCAAATGGTTATCAATGATTGCCAATATCACATGACCAAAAGGAACAAGAATTTCTTCATATTCATACCTAAACAATGCTTGCACCATTCAGTGAAGACCTTTCACTAAAAAAAAGCTCTCATTTTATTTGGTGATTTTAAGTCACTGATTCAGAAATTTTCAATAATTTTCAGAGTAAATGGCTGAAAGCCACCTATTAAAACCTCTGCTGATTACCAATCACCATTTGCTGCTTCAGCCTTTTTTGAAATAGCTGTAGGTTGTTTATTAATGACACTATTAAGTAACATGTTATTCTGTCCAACAGACAAACAAAGAAGTATTAAACTCAATCCTAATTCCTCTGGTGATGAAACTCCACATCTTTCTTCTGGGTTGTCAAATAAACATTCCATTGAACCTGGTAAGTACATAACATAAACTCATAAGTTAGCAAGTCCAACTATTGAAACCATGACCACAGTGCTCTCAACACCATGCTCAGGGTTCATGCTACTCCTTAAACTCCTTGAAAACTCCTTGAATTTGATTTACGTTTTCAAGGGCACTTGAAAAACTCTTGAATTTTAAAATTTTAGCTAAACTCCTTGAAAACTCCTTGAATTTCCACTTTGATTGCTACTTTGCAAGGTTCTGAAATAGATCAAGTCATTCACATTTTTTGTGTTATCAATTTAAATGCTGATCATAAAAAGCATTTTTTCTACATCAATTGGCCTGCAACTACTTGCAAAATTACAGTTTATCTACTGGGTGTTACTTCCCTGTAATGGTCGGTGAAACAGCAATTGAAAGATTATCTTAAATAGAAGCACGACAGATTTTAGTTTAAACATGTTTCGGCGATGCTCTCTCGCCATCATCAGTGAACATTTATTTCAACTTATATAATGGCGAGAGCATTGCCGAAACATGTTTAAACTAAAATCTGTCATGCTTCTATTTAAGATAATTCCCTGTAATGAAATTTTTGAAAGTGCATTACAGAAGTATGATTAAGTTTAGGTAATCAAATAAAAACACTGTGTAAAACCATAGCTCAGTGAGCTGAACGTACTATGAAAATTCATTTTTGAGTCCTTGCATACTCCTTGAATACTCCTTAAATTTTAACTGGATACCTTAGAAGGAACCTTGTATGCCACACATGCTTCATGAAACATAAATGATGGTGCATATGTGTATATCTTGCTCTGATGAATATTGTTCATAGGTTTACCCAAAAATACTACTTTCAGTAAGCATTCATTTTTAACAGGGGGTGGGCCAAAATTACAGGAATTACAGTTCTAAAAGCAAGTGTGTTAGTTTCGGCCTCCCTCCCCATCCCATATTAACTTTGATTCATAAATATGATCCCCCACCACTATGCAACTGATAAAACCCTAACCTTTCAGAGATTATTACAGAAAATGACGCACCCCTTCTGGCTGCGCACCCCCACCCCAACTGCACTGTTAAAAAATAAATGCTCCCTTATTGTTCATTATTTATCATTCCTAGAAGTACACAGTGACCCTCCAGATTTCTCTCATCTTGGAGCTGTGGGAGGAGTTTATAACAATGGTACTCCTAGTCAATCAAACGATGATGTTCTCCTGAGAGAAAAGCTGAAGCATATGGGAAAAAGTAAGACAATTCTGGGAGAAATATCTAGTGGGATTATAAATTCAAAATTTATGCTTTCCCATTTCAAATCCTATCAACAAGAATCCTTGTCACCATTTTTAGTGTCAGTAAAGTTCCCTCCCCACTAACAGCTGCTGACTCGAGCCAGTATCTGGTCATCTCGCCCACTTGCCATCAAGATGACGGGGCAAGATGACACATTGGGGGTGAGATGGCAAGGGGCAAGATGGCAAGGGGCGAGATGACCAGTATTCCTAGAGCCAAACATTCCTTTCCCAATGAGATGCAGAAGACCATTTTCTGGCATCCTGGGTTGCTTGAATAGCTACTTTTTAACAGTTGCCAAGGGGCTGCTTACATGTATTATGGTGAGGGGGGTCAGCGAAATTGAGGGGGATTATCTTGAAAATTTCTGTTGGGGGTTATTAAACTAAATAATAAACTAATTTTCTCATCAATGGAATGTAAGAACCTAAAATTTGTATATTTTAGCCACAAGAAGAAAGTTAGATAAAATGGCAAGACTTTTTCATCGAAAGAAGACAAGTCAAAGAGCCAAGTATCCTTTTGAAATGATAAAATTAATTAGATATGTGCATATGGAAATGGAGAATGGCAGTTTTATACTATTGAGAAAATGATTCAGTGTAAAAGCCTTTACTGATGGATCTTAAATGTAAGACTTTATCTTTCAAAACCCAAATTATATATGCACTGCTGTTACCATACAGGGTTTTTTAGACATGGAAACAAATTATTGAAAACAGTCCATAACTTTGCAGAGAGATGAAAAAATCCAAACATATCAACAACTAACCAAATTAATCCACTTTCATCTGGACCATGGTTAATCTGCATCCAAACCAGCGATCCAGCAAGATTCACAGGGAAAGGTAAATATTTTTTGCCACCCAAATAACCAATTGGAAGGATTCATCAGGTTCTTAGAAGGGCCATATGAAGTAATCATTTCCTTGAGGAATGAAAATATTTTAAGGTCTAGGTTTTTTCTTAACACACAACACCAGTCTTATTACTGGTGGAGCTGCTTCTACTACAAACCTGTTGGAAGAATACGAAGATGATGAAGATGGTATGGATTGTACTATATTGCTTAAACTATTAATTTTCCTCTAAAAAATCATTGGACCACACTTACAAGAGAACAATTATCTAACTAATAATTTAAGTATATACAGCACACAAGGAAGAATGTTTCATCTAATCTGATATCCTAACACCAAAAGTGGGTTGAGAAAACTTGACCACAACAGGGATCTAGGATCTACGAGTTTGGGTAGTGGGGGTTCGTGCCAGATAAGAAATTAGGGTTGTTCTCAATTTTCTTTTTTAATATAATTTTCCTAGGTAGGGAGGGGGTCCACAAGCAACCGGTTACACCCCCTCCCCCCAAAAAAATCTATCCTATCACTGTGACATTAGTTTTAATACAGAAGCCAAAATACGTCAGAGAAACAATGTCAGATGGTTCTGATTTTTAGTAGTATTAATATTTTTTATTTTTTAAAACTAAAAAAAAAAACTTTAGAAACAATTTATTTCAGTGACTTCCTGTAACTCTGCACTTGAGTTTATTTTTATCGTTTTTTTTTTGTTTGTTTGTTTTTTATCAGATGACCTTTTGAATGTTATGGCTTCCGGTAGATTAGAGATAATGAATGAAGGAGAAACTTATGATGACGGAAAACAAGATGCTGCAGCATCTCAGGTACTGTCAATGTCCATCATCTCATCTTCCTACGCCTTTTGTACCTGCTCCTCTTCTTTCAGGGGTGTATCAAGGGAGGGGGGTTCTAGGGTGACCGTGACCCTCCCCCCCTCCCCCCTTTGTAAGCCAAAAGAGCGATAGAAAATAAAAGAATTTGACCGGAGTAGGAGGGTGTAGGGATTTAGGAAATGGAAATTGTTATTAAAATGTTGTCAGAAGGTAATTCGAAACACTAACGATTTGGTATGTCAGTAGGCCTGAGTATAGAGGAGAGAGAGAGCTAGCGGACACTGGTTTAGAAGCCCCGTTTGAAAAATCCTAGATACGCTCCTGTCTTCCTCCCATAAACAACATCTGTTGAATATTGATGTAGAATTTTATGCCATTAGAACACCGGTACACCATCATTATCATCGTTATTATTAACTTGACAGTAAATTACTGCGAAAATCGTTGCATCGCGACCCGAATTATCGTAAATACGGTTGGGTTTTTGTGCTTTTCTGATCCGTCAGTCATCTTTGGGGGCGGGATTTAGGCGAATCCGTGAAAATCATTGGTTGATTTGAATAACTTCCGCTCCAAATGAAGACTGATGTCTCAGAAAAGTACAAAACTCCAACCGAATTTACGATAATACGGGTCGCAATGCAACGATTTTCGCAGTAAGATATTCACAGTATTTTCGATATTAACAAGCAAGTATACGTGTATGGATGTATGGCCAGCATAACCGCGATCATTGTTATCACCACCACCACCACCACCGTCATCACCATTACCAACACTATTATCACCACTACCACCATCTCCTAGACCTTCCCCACCATCGACATTTTTGTCATCAACACCAACACTATCATCCGGTTAGCTCAGTTGGTAGAGCATCGGTCTCTTGTGCGGGAGGTCATGGGTTCAAGACCCGGCCGGACCAACACTCAGGGTCTTAAAATAACTGAGGAGGAGGGTGCTGCCTTTGTAATAACATCTGTAAATGGTTAGACCTTCAGGTCTTCTCGGATAAGGACTTTAAACCGTAGGCCCTGTCTCCCATCCCTTCCTTAACCTGTATGTGGGGGACATTAAAGAACCTTTTGAACTATTCGCATAAGAGCAGGGGATTGTCTCCCGGTTCAAGAGCCTACCCCAATTTGGAGGCATAACATACTAATACTAATTATCCACTCATGATTGTAAGCTGTGCGGCTGCCAATGGTGCCTTAATATGCAGCCTGTAAAGTCCTCCACTGACTAATGATTGTAAAGTGCATTGAGACTTGCGTGAAAATCGCTATATAAATACCCCATTTTTATTATTATTATTATTATTATTATTATCATCCTCAATCATCGTTGTCATCATTTCACATGTCCAATATATATTTCTATAGAATACGTGTGAAAGTGGTGTACCATGTGTTTTGTTTGTGTTAAGTGTTATTTAAATTGTCAACCAAAAATCTATTGGATCATCCAACAAAGTAATGCAGCAAAGCCTATTGTTAAAATGGTTGGCATATAAACATCAAAATGCACAATGTTTACAAACATTACGTCCACCTATACATGTTGTCTCTCTCTCTCCTTGGCAGGGCGCCCACCTGGCGGATGATGAACATCACGTCAGGAGATATGATCCAATAGTATTCTACGCTGAAGACAATGAATTTCAGTACAAATCAGAAAAATGAAAAACACAATTCAACTAGATCAGATTCACATCGGATCCTCTTCGGGCGCCTTGTACAGATGTCCCAAGTCTACCGAATTTTTTTATTGTAGCGTCCTGATCACAGTGCGTACTGTTGATCTTTATGCGTAGGTTTATATTTGTGAGTCCAGGGGATTTGTATCTGAATGGTGGGGGATTAGCTTTTAATCCCCTTTTTACTGTGAATTACGCGGAGTGGCCAAGCAAAAGGGGAGTTGATACAGCTTAGGATGGAAAAGTGCGTTCATGGAAACGGGAGTGAGGGCATGAAAAGCGTAGAGGCAGCAGCCGTCTTCTTGGAGGACGCAGAACACTGCCCTCTCCTCCCAAAATATCGCGCGATAAAATACCTTCATGGTCCTCCTTCGCCATGAGTTTCGGGAAGGAAGCCAAACAGAGCAAGAACAATGGGAAGCGTTGATGAAGCAGCTCACGTCTTTACTTGGAGAATGCAGTACGCTTCCCCCTCCTGCATAAATATCGTGCAAAAAAAAAAACCTTGATCTGTTATTCTGCTCTCCTTTGCCATGGTCCATGGTTTACGGGAAGTGGGCCGAAAGAGCGAGGAACTTGGAGAATGCAGTACGCTTCCCCCTCCTGCATAAATATCGTGCAAAAAATACCTTCTTGATCTGTTATTCTGCTCTCCTTTGCCATGGTCCATGGTTTACGGGGAGTAAGCCGAAAAGAGCGAGGACCATCGGAAGCGTTGAGAAAGTAGCTCACACCTTTACGTAGAGAATGCAGTGCGCTTCCCCCCTCTCCCCCCTCCTCCATAAATATCGTGCGAAAAATGAAACCATCACAGTGTGTTACCCTACCCTCCTTTGCCATGGGTTACAGTGAGGGGGCAGAAAGGGAAATGGACCATGATGAAAAGCGTTGATTAAAAAAACTCAGGGAAAGCTTCTGGCATTAAACATCCGTGAAAGCAAAGAATAGCATGTTGACATGCAGATTCACTAATCAAAGACAAATCACTCAATTTACTGCTTTCTTACGACCCATAAAGTATTTCGTTTTGGTTCATTTGCATCAAAATTTATGTGGCACTTTGCATGGACACAATAGTTTCCAAGTGCAGTGAAGGATATTTAAGGGACACTTGGATGAAAATCAATGAACATTGAAAATGGCTTGAAACTTAGCTAAACCTATCTATACGGTCACAATAATCACCATGAAGCAAAATTTTCTTCACATCCAAAAGACAGGGATAGAAATTGTCAAGTTATTTAGCATTTAAATTGTGATTCAACCCTATTTTTCTTTTAGGTTTTAAACCAAAATTTCTCTGTGATGATGAGCTTAAAATGTAGATTTTTGGCAGAGAGTAGCTAGTTATTTAGCTATATTCATTTTCATATAGAAATAATCAGTTTTCAATTTTCACCAATTTTCATCCAAGTGGGCCTTTAAGGTATTGTATTTGCCCCTCGAAATCGAAAATTAAGAAACAGTAAATTGAAGGTGCGATGTACAAATTAGAATTATCCTTTGAAATAACCTTGCAACCTCGATTGAATGCTTTGTGTTTAACCAGTGGACCGATGTATGGAAAGTAGTCAATATCATTGGATATTTGCACTCGGAAAACATGCGCTTATGTTGAGTAAAATTATTCTTTGTAACATCGAAATATTAATGTAAATTCTCACTTTTCTTTGCTGGTAAACAGAGATACCTATAAACATTGAAATAAATGTACATCTAATTTTTCTTTTCATCAAATATTGGAATTTTGCTTGAAACAGAGCAAAACTATGCTTTTTTAGGAAACAATATTTCCTTTATATTCGCCTTTCCGAAATTCAGCGAACGCCTGGCAACGAACTCTTGCCGCACAGAACTGTGGGATTGAATTTGAGACAATTGTAAAAAGTGCCACCATGTTGTATTGGATGCTGGGATTGATTTTGGGGACGGGATAGATTTCGTGCCCAGTCTTTCTTTGAACTTCAGAAAGGCGAATTCTGAGGCTAAGTTGTTGGGGAGAATAACTAACTCTATGGAGGGAGGGGAGGTGGGATGTTAAATTTCCAAAAATAACTCACTAGCGAGACGGGCATGAGAGAAATGATAACGTCATGCCCCATTTCAAAAGATTGTTTGAAAAAAGGTTTTACATATTACCGTTACTTTTTGTCGCGTCGTTTCCAGTCAAAATCGTTTGACTGGAAAGAGGGAAAGCTGGTTTTTGGGCGCTCTGAATATTACCGGTCGGAGCTTAAGAAAACTGTATAGAGCCACCTAAAGATTGAGGTCTCGCGAGCGACTGATGTTTTGCTGAAAAGGATAAAATTCGTTGTCGACGTTCTAATGGCTTCCATTGTGTCGTTGTGAGGCTATTCGCTTTTGATTGGTTGAGTCGAAAACGTGGGACGATACTAAAATTAACGAAGATTGAGGTCTCGCAAGCAACTGATGTTTTGCTGAACATGATGAAGGAAAAAAATAAATGTGGACGCTCAAACGGCTAGCACGGTGATTGGTTTAAACGAGTTTACTGGTGTGTGATTAGTTGATTTGAATTCGTTCTAGTCAAATGTCATCTTTTAGAAAAAATGTTTAGTTTCTCCGGAATAAAACTTTACTATCTGTGTGTCAAGATGAATTTATTCTTGTCGCGTTGCTAAAAGATCCTTTCAAATTGATCAGTATTTGTACCTGCGTTCCGTGGCAACGAAAGGCATACGCCACTCTTGTCATCGACAACTCGAGTTCTTCCTCTGGCTTATAAACAATTTTTCTGGGAACTACTCTTTGGCCTGTCCCAGTTTTTTGCACCGAAAAGCAAAGAATTCCTAGGCATCTTTTTCTATCTCTAAATATTCTTAAGTCATTTCAGTGATGGATGGTTGTGATGAATCCCGACAGGAACTCCGTGGCATGTTTTGAACAGTTCAAGTCTCCAGTAATGAACAGCATATATTGTAAGTAATAATAACCGGGCAAGAACTAAACATCCTGCCAATTCATTAATGACTGTCTCTTCCTAAATTGTTTCTAGAATAGATGTGCGCCGCGCAGAACAAACACAACTATAGAATATTGTTTTGGTTTTAGAATGATTTTTCCATTGAAATAACGGCTGCCATCCTTCAACTGAAGCAAAGACCTCTACGTTTTCATAATATTTCAATTTCCCGCAAGCGTTGGAAGATTAAGGAAAACTTCCACACAAAGTATTACTCTGATACAAGACCAAATGGTAAGTTTGAGTTAAAAAAAGAATATAAATTTATCTTAGCTTTAAGATTTACATTTATAAGTAAAAGATAAAATATCGGTCGAATGGCGGCCATACCGCGCTCTTTCTTTTTGTTGTTTTCGTTGTTTTCTTTTGACCAACTTTTTTTAGATTACTCAGTGATACAGTGTGGATTTTTTCCAGTTAAAAAATAATAACTGAAGTTCTTCTACTCAACACGTGATTATGTGGGATTTAGATACTTGTTTTCTGAGGGTTTTCACGGCAAAACGATCACAACACTGCTACCGACAGCCTGCAGGTGTATTCAGTTTGAATTTTACATATAAAAGTGCTAAATCTCTCAAACTTCGATTCCAAGATAAGAAATGATATTTGTGTTACATCAATTATGGCATAATTATCGTCAAAATTTATCTTTTTCCCTAAACATTACAAACTTGTTCATTTACTGATGCCAAACGAATTCATAAATGAGGATAGCCATTCTCTATTTGGAGCTGTTCGCCTCACTGGAAGCTATCCCAATTTTTCTTTCTTTCTTTCTTTCGTGTTTGTTCTTTTATGTGCGCCTTCTTTTTAGAAAGTAATTTATGTTTCTTATTCACACCAGCGTATTATTAATTTTGTTTAATAACGTTTAGTTTTATTCTAAAGCCGCATCTACTTTAACAACTATTTTCCCTAACTGACAATTAAGGCTCCTTGTTCAAAAACTGGCATGCCAGCTTTTCAACTAAGCCAAGATACTTGTTAAAGAAAACTTGTTCATGTACTAGAAACTAAGCAGCTTATGTGAGCATGCATTTTGTCGTTTATAATTTAAATCGCGCGTACTTTCTTTGCGAAGTATATCGTGTAATCTTTTTTCTCTCCCTATCTTTTTCCCCTAGTTTATATCTATCATGTCTATCTATCTATCATATATGTATGTATGTGTATGTGAGTGTGTGTGTTTTCCTCGTGCAATCGCACCCGTGCATAATCTGCGTCACCAAGCAAGCCATTCCTGGAAGCGACAATTTCCTAAATATTTAGTCTTTTGTTCAAAAGATAACATAATTGAACCTTTTAAAGCTCCGCCTGATGTTCTAACAAACATGAATGAATTGCTAATGGACTATCTTCGCCCAGCAATTTTAACGAGAGACGTACGAGGCGTTCAAATCATTATTCCCAACAAGCTAAGGCTCCAAAATTTATGCCCTAATCACCTTGCTAACTATTTAGTTGGTCATTTTTTCGGTCCTGGAGTCCTGGTAAATCGAGCGCGCTGATTAGTTAATTCTCAGGACATGATGTCATGATGCTGACCCGGGTTTAATTCCGTTCGATCCCTGGTGAAAGAGATCTCTTTTCGCGCTGTATTGGCTTTTGTTTTTGCTGTTCTCACGGATCGTTTTATACCAGTATTGATTCAAAACCCTCAAAAGGTGCGATTTCAATGTTGTTTTGCAAATGCATTTGAGTCGCGGTTTTTTTTTTGTTTGTTTGTTTTTTTGTTTTGTTTTGTTTTGTTTTGTTTTTTTATTTATTTATTTATTTATTTTTGTTTAGTCCAAAGCCGCATAAAACATAAACAAGTTTCGTAAACCAGTTTTCATTGACTAGCTTTTCCTTGAGACAAGGTTTTTCTCGACAACTCTTCTTGTTGAAAAGCCTGCGAATAAGACTTTTGGAACTTTGTTTGGAAAAAGGATTCAAAGGCCTCTTATTATGATTGTGATCCATGGACTAAACATGTCGAAAATTGTGTCAGTTATTTTATCGATCGACGGAATGACTTGCTGGGTGACGCGGGTCTTCAATTCCATCCACATTGTAAACTGTGCAGATTTTTTCTTAGCAGTCATATAACTCAAATAATAGATCATATTAATTTACATTTTTGGTAGAGTAACATTCTTCTTGGATACAATGAACGTCCAACTGAAATCCTTCTGCTAATTTGAATATTTATTGTCAATCTCGTTAGTAGAAGCAGTAAATTAGCAATCTGTAATTTCAAAATTTTATAACAAGAACAACCCGTGAGTAATAAAACTGTTTGCCTTGAAATTATCGTCCAAGCACTGAAAAGCCGACATTCCATTCAACAATGCAACTGGTATCCTGGAAGCAATTAATTTACTGAGCCACCTGTAAATCTCGCAAAATTATACCCGCAGACGAACAATTAATCAAAAAACTAATAAAAAGAGGAAAGAAACATAGTGTTGTTTATATTGTGGAAAAGAATTAACTCTTTGCAAAGAAGCTGTTTACTTGAATTTTCGGTTTCATAACAACATTACTGTGGTTATGATCAGAATAATGATCAAAATGGCAATCTCTGACCGACTAGATTTTTAAAGAAAAAAAACCTTTAATTTACTGTTAGTGGAGCCTTTAGTCATGCATTGCGAACCGGTTATAAATATTATGACCATCTACTTCGAGATTACTGTCCTGCTGTGTGATATTGAGTTCTTTCGCCGTAGGTTAAATTCTCCGTGAATTACTAAATGCGCGGTGCTTCTTATTCTTGCGAGTCGATCTTTTCATGCAGTTTCGATTCTGAACGCTTTTGGGCAGCTAGACTAAAGGGGTAGGTATATCATAGTGTAACGAATTTGATTATTAATGTTCAATAAGGTGAGATAAAATAAGTTAAGACGTCAGAAGGGAAAAGGTCGTTAGTCTAAATGAACGATGCTTCGGAGAATACAAAAATATTCCAGATTTTTAAATGATTTAAATATACATAACTATTTTCAAAAAACGTTGACGGTCTGAGATCTGAATCTGACATCTGAGACGGAGTAACTAGCTGCAAATTTGGATGTATACAAAGCTGAATGGTGTAGTTTAATTTGTTGTAAAATTGAAATATAAGTTTTGAGTTATTAAAAAATGCGCTTTTACGTACTTTAGTAGGGAAATATAAAAGCAACATGTACAAATTACGTTCCGTCTCAGATTCAGATTGCCCAACGTCAACGTTTATTGAAGTAGGTATCATACTCGAGAAATAGAATTTCAAGACTTACTGAAGTTAGTAGGGTATGAAATTGTGGAATTACATGATCATTCAGTTGATCCAGTCTCAGCTCTATGTAATACTATTTGCAATACCATTAAAAAAACCTACTAGAAAATTGAAGATTATTGAATCAGGTGTTCGGTTTTTTATTATACTATTACGACATTTACTATTAGCTTATTCAGGGAGATATATGCGTTAATTCTCAACTTACAAAACATTAATCAAGTTTAGATTGGTTTGACAAGAAATTTATTATATGGGACGCGCGTTATTCTGAGTACAAAGAAGAGAGCGCAAGACAGAGGGTTCGCTTAGATGGAAAACTGTTTTGTAGCGACCAAGGGCCGCGGCGTGAGTTTTGGGTTGGGGGGAAGGGGGGGTTGGGAAGCGAAATACTAACTTTCCAAATAGAGTAATAACTTAGACAATGCGTTTTAAGAAAAGGATAAACAACCTTTACTTATTGAGGTTTTTCATGTGACGTCATGCTTGCGAGAAATTTGTTTTATTTGAAAAAGGGGTTTACTGTCAAATTTGTCATACAGATATTAGTAACAAAGCGAAATTTCGTGGAGATTTCACGTAAACTATCGAAGATATAATTTTAACAAAGAAATGTATATTGGCAGGCAAAATTTGCCCAGAGGACTATAATCTAGATTGAGGACTCTATTTTTTATTATATTTCTCGTTTCCATATACCACAGTACTTCGAATCCCACTTTTCCAGAGTAAAAATTAAGTAATCAAGATTTTTCATTCCCCTTCAGGACCCTCAATGCACTAGTCAATTGAAATCCCCGACCTCCGACCTCGGCGATTCGCGGGCCGGAGACCGGGATATAACGCGCGTTTAACCAGCGTGGGATTTTAACGCGTGCCTTCAGCAGTTATAACAGTTCTAACAGCAACAACTTCTACAATTTTAACAGAAAAATCTTTATCTAGAGAAGGGATAAAAGTGCTAAATTTAACACTACGTGAAATGTTATCCCCACCCTGTCCCGGGGGTCGGAGGATTGGGGTTTCAATTGACTAGTACACAAGAATTTTCTCTCTAAGCAGGACACTTCCCTGCTGCAGGCCCGTCATGAACATTCGGCATTCTATAGATATTTCAATTCCATTATAATATTCTTTTTCTCTTTTTTATTCACAGAAATGCCTATCCTTAGATACCTATGTGCTGTGTGCTAGATTTCAGTCCATTCATCCAAGTTTTTCCATCGCTTAAATATAGATAGCCCGCCAGACCACTCAATCGTCGTTCATTCGCTCCAGGCAAAGATAGGGTAAGGAAAATAAGTGCTTTATTGCATTAACGGTTTAATTTGCCATAAAAGACTATAGCTGTCTTTATTCAAGTTCAAATTCATCGCCAATCTATTACACAATCCTGCTGATAAGAGAATCAATATTCTCGAAATCGATGAGACATCACAAACAAATCTGTGGCAAAGCTTGCAGGTCATTATCGGGATATTGAGACTCTTTATTTAAGTTGTTTTAGCGCTTTCGCAATCATAAAAGGAAATGAACGCTTTGCAGTACCGCTAAGTTCAATATTCTTTATGTACTATACAGCAATCAACCTCGCCAAATCTTGATTTTTACGGAGGGGGGAAAACTGGAGAAAACGAAAAAGGTGATGGAGATATTGGTTTTTCTAATACTCGCTATGCATAAAGCAGTATTTCTCATTGAATGAGGAATACTGCTTTCTGCTCATGTGCTAAAGTAATAACAACCAG
>WUAP02060892.1:0-17865 GCA_015163945.2 Stichodactyla helianthus
TTAGTTAAACAAAAGAAAGTGCGCAAGGGATTCTGGTAGTAGAGGTCAATGACGCCATAGTGCAAATGTCCTATTAACTCCATAACGATTCGTTGATGGAAATGGCACCGGGTGACATTTCAAGTTCAATAGCCATGTGTTTTTATTTCTGATTTGTGGTTGGGTGTAAATTGAAGTACTTACAAGTATATAAATGAACTTTAGCCGAAATCAAAGGTGACAAAAGCAATTAAAAAGTATGCCCTGAAGCAGTCTTTATGCTGGGAGTCTGCTTTGCCAATTACAAGTAATTTTTAAGTTGAAGAGGTAAATTAAATTCCTTAGTGTCACGTACTTTTTTTATTTTATTCTTTTGCATGGTTTTATTCATGATTATATAGCAGATATACCAGCGTATATTTTGTCTATTGACTACTAAAAACTACGCAAAATTTCAGTAGCCAATATATTTGCAGAGCTAGTGCTGGCTCATGCAATACGCTGTGTTGAACCGACTTCCGTATTTTTTCTTGATTATCGCTTTATTTACAAGTCGATACTTTATAATATTACTGAAAGAAAACATATATTGGAACTCCGTGAGGAGCGCATGCCTACCGAGTCAGGAATAATAACATGTCCATGTCGTTATGAATTTCTCCAAACCAGATCTGTGTTTCAATGCCATCTAGTCTTTGTTTTATTTGTCTTACCAGCATTTCCCCCTTCGTTTTGTTAAAATTTTGTTGCCATACAAAGCTGTAGCCTAGTTTGTTGAAAATTGTTTTTTTCCACTCCAACTGCATGAATCTAGAGTGGTATCACAAATGCAATCTTGTATAGTTAAATACGATATTTTTGTTTCATTGGAGGTCGCGAAATTAATCCAGAATTTTATAACTCTCAGTTTTTTCGTGCGCGCGCTCTTAATGACGTATACAACGCATAGATCAAAATCAAAATCAAAATTTTGTCCCCAAAAAATCTCGTTTTTAAACTTAAATAACTTAAAAACTGGACGGTGAAATTTCTTTAAACTTTGTATGTGGTTTTTATTTTAGGGTTCCCAAGTGCTAAGAAAAAATTTAAAAAAGACCCCCTTTGCCCCTGGATCCCTGAATCTGTCCCCGCGTTTGTCAACTCCTAGTAGCATTTTGCAGAACTTTTTATGTGCACTGCCTCTGCAGGATAGTTGTTAATATTTTCCTTGATGTCAACACCCCAAACCTCACTTTCACATAGCGGAATAGGTTTAATTAAAGAATTGAATAGTTGGATGGTCAGAGATATAACATACTAGCTGTTGATCCTAAGTAACGAATCAATTTGTGTTAATGCTGCAAAAGACGCTGAATCCATCATTTTCACTCAGTGGCTGTATCAAAGAAAGTCGTCCTCACGCTGTAGAAACCTAAACACCTAAGTGGTCACGTGATAAGTTCACGCGACTTACCGATGTTCTGAAAACGGGTTTTGCCTCCCCCCAAAGGCAAATCCTGTCTACGCCCCTGATCTGTCCCTGTGATCTAAATATTACATGAAGATATTTCTGGACATGGTAATACCTGCATTTGCACAGGCCTGTCACACAGTACAGGTTTGTATATATATATATATTTACAAGGCTGCGCATTTCATTAAAAATCCAAGAAATTCTACAATCAACGAAATGCACCTTCACGGAAATACCGACTTAAACACCAGGCTCCAGGGTCGTTTTGTTCCTTTGTGTGTACCAAAGATTTCATGTAAAAAAGGTTGTGGCGGAAGCAGAATTTTGCCCCCGGCTCACGCTCCCTGATATTAAACTGATTCAATATCAGCAAGCACAACCACACCATACAGCAAGCTCCCGCAGCATGCTCTCTCGTGTGTACTAGTTGTGCAAAATGACCCGGGAGCCCTTTAGGATTTTGCGCGCACGGGTCAGGTCAAAGCATAGTCGTTTTGGCCGATATAGCATCTAGTTTTAGGAGCACTTTGCATGAATACCCATTATCTTTAATATCTCATGGGACGATTCCTTGAGCAATGAAGTATAACATGTTATAGCCATCTAAACTTGCCATGACCCATAAGACACTGCGATTAAAAAGCATCAAAACATTTAAAATACTGACTTTAATAATTAATAATAATTATCGCTCGTTATTGTTATTTTAGAAAACCACAAGTTTTGTCTTCTTTAGGTTACAAAACTTGAAAATACAGCCTTTACTGCCTATCATACAGGTAGCCCATACATAGAACTCTTAATAGGCCATTTGCGTAATAGGTAATGTCCATCAAAGTTCACAAAGCATAATGGGAATCCGAGTACAGAGGAAGTAAAAAAATAAAAATCAGAAGATCTTTGAGCTAATTCTTACATCAATATCTTGTTTTATAAATATCTTATCTTTTTGTTGCAGAAGATATAAGAATCAACTGTTTGTTAAATTTTTACTGAATGCAAAATAGCACAAGTACTCGGTTTCCCATCATGCTTTGTGATAGAAAATCCAGCTCATGTACGTGTACATTGCCTGTTTGCCACTTCCAAGTTCTCGAAAATGATGCATGAAGGCGAAGCTTTGTGTGAAGTCATGGTTGTTGGCGTGAAACGACTGACATTTCTTTGACTTTTTCTGCTGCTTAAAAGTATATTTTTACAAGTGAACCGCGAACAAGCCACAGAGAAAAGAGTGACAACAGAACAAGTCAGTCGTTTCACGAACCAAGTGTGATTTCACACGAAGCCTCGCCTTCGTGCATCATTTTTGAGAACTCGAGAAATACAGTCTTTTGAAAAAACGTTGTCACTTAACTGGCTCTGCGACTACGCGACTAGCCTAAACGGGATCATGGGTAAAACTAATTGAAGCAATAAATTGCACGGGAAGCACGGGACATCTTTCACTGAAAATGAGTCATAAAAACTCGTTTTATTCAAGCTGTACTCTCCGTGATTATGTTCTATAGCACGAGCTAAAAATTTATTGCTTCAGTTATTTTTCCCCATACTCCCGTTCAGGCTAGTCGCGTATTCGCGGAGCCGGTCAGTGACAACGTTTTTTCAAAAGACTGTGATGGCCTGTTGCATCATTTGATTATCATTACCAGAATGCTTTGAGTAGCTTCTCTAGTCAGGCAAATTTTACCAATTGTCTCTTGATTCTTGGGGAGAAGAGAAATCTGAAATCTCGTAGTGAAAAGTCAAATGACGCGATCATGAAAAAGTCCTGTTAATTATTATCATATTTTCTTGCAGGAGGGGTCGCCTCCTTCCACTTCTAAGTCATATGTGCAATGTATGGGCTACCTGTGGTCAGAACATTAAACAGTTTCAAGTGCAAAAGTAGCCTGCATTAAGAATTTTGTACCCCTTCCCCTATGGGGAGATAAGGGAGGCTTTACAAAACGACTTCATGTCAGTTACAGTAAGGATGGACATTAATTTTATATACAAAGAATTTTATAAGCAACTGAGATTCAAAGTGCAAGATAAGGATAGATAAGGATCTTTAAGTGATGCACAGTGCTGCGAGCAGCAGCATCCCATACTCAGCAGTTAACATAATTCGCAAGAGGATGAGAATGAAATGGTGAAATAAGTGGCCTGCAAATTACTTTGCTTAATAAAACAAGCTAGCAAATAAATCCATGGCATTAAAATTGTTTGTGTTAATAATTTTAAGGATATTTCTTCCATTACTTCTCAATTCTTTGTTGAATTTTAATGTGTTTACACCAAATCGTAAGTCTGGTCCTCACTAGTTACACAAGCATACATAATGCAACAAGCATATATACACACAAGCAAACACACAAGCAACACATGTAGACTCAGTTGGGCATGACTCATTACCAGCACTTGTCTTATCTCACAACTGTTCAAGAAAAGCTGAGCTGAGTCTGACTATGTTGCTTATGCTTATGTCGCCGGTAAGGACCAGGCAGTCAACTAGGTCATACAAATTTTCCCCCCCTGGAAAATAATATCTGTGTCAGCTACAATTTAAATATTAGTGCCAAAAGGCTTGAGGAAAAAAAGAAAAAAAAAATTCTTGTACTAGTATCACTAGCAATGAATGTCAGAGTAAGTGCTGTAGAGTTTAGAGCAGATTTTGTATGACAGTGAAAAGCTCGCAGCATGGTCTGTGCTGTAAGCATGCCTTGCTGCAACCATGATGTTTTCTACAATTCTGATTTGCCTTGCCTCATGCACTGTGAGCTTTTCACAGTCATACAAAATCTGTTCAAAGGCAATT
This sequence comes from Stichodactyla helianthus, assembly GCA_015163945.2. NCBI lineage: Eukaryota > Metazoa > Cnidaria > Anthozoa > Actiniaria > Stichodactylidae > Stichodactyla > Stichodactyla helianthus. Next base: position 4,230 of record WUAP02060892.1, read on the forward strand.
ATTTATACAATCCAATCAAATTTTAGAATAAACAGCGAAATCAAATTAATTCTACAATATCCCATCCCCTTATTCCTGAACAAATCCTGTCAATTCTGGAAAAAAAGGTTGGACATTTAATTATTTTTGATAAGAGGGTTCTCACAACCAGCATCTCATGGTTCACAGAAAGAATAAAATGTTTCTGAATGACAAAAGATTGGAAAAGTTTTTATGGTTTTTCTTACCTTGGGTGTTGTGTGTTTTCCCATTTCAGACTCACAAGCCATTCCTTTTTTGCATTGTTTCTTTATTTCTAGGCAATGCTTGAGAGAAACATTGCCTCAAAGCAATTAACCATATTCTCAAGGAATTGACATGTGATCTGAAATGGGAAACCACATTCAAGGTGATTTGGTCTATTGTGGAGCTAAGATTTGGAAGGCAAGATGACAGAGTTTTTGTCCAAGTCTCTAAATTTAATGCCAAACATTCAAACAACACAAACTCCTTTCTAATCATTGTGAAAAGGGGATTAATATGAAGACAATTGGGGTGAGTATGTGACTGTTCTATATTACACCTTGCTTTTCCCATGGATTTCTTCAATTTTCTCCGGGGTCTCATTTGCAATGACACTTACAAATCCACTCTATTTTCCAGAGGATATTCCTCCTCGATAATAATTTCCATCCAATTTGGAGATTTTCCCATTCTTCCACTACTGAATTCTCAATGAATGAAACCACTGAGAATAGCATACTAAAAAATGCTGGCATCAATGTGTGCCGACAATAACAGTAGGTTTGAATATAACTATATAAGTAGTTCAGTGTATAAATCTGTTTTACTGTATACTGATAACCCACTCATTTTTCTACTCTAGTCCTAAAACTATAGCCTCATGGGTATTTTCAAGTGTTTTTCACTGTACATCACTTTTTCTTTGAGTCTTCATCACTAGTTCCCATGGTGACTAAGATCCATTAGTTTTCAGGCTTCTTCATGACTTACACTACAGTACATTACTCTTTATAACACAGGTATACCAATTCTGAGATTTTTAAATTTAATTACCTCTAAATGGTCCTATTAGTAAAATCGTCATTTATTTTTTTAAATGCTGAAACAGACCAGGGTGGGGCTCTCTTTAATGGATGAGCAGTTCCATGGTGAACACCAGACTGCATAATCCTTGACGTTTCTTCCACAATTCTTTTTTCTCCATTGAAAAATCATTTGATAAGATATCGAAGTACATGTGTACCATCACATCAAAGCATTTTTGCTTCCATAGAACTTAATTTACACCAGTGGCATGGTACAGATCACATTTGGCTGAACTCTTAGTTAACAAATGAGGCCATAACATACATGTAGAGCACAAAACAAGTTACAGTTCTTCTTTCCTTCTGTTTTTCATTTTCTCTAACCTTTTCTGCAAGTGATCATTTACAGTTTCAAGTTCGCTTACTTCATCCTGAGCTTTTCGAAGCTGTTGATGCAAGAGAACAGCTTATCAATAAATAAGTCAATTACCATGGCAACTAAATCTTATTCTGGCACAGCCTTGCCAAATGCAAAGTCTGTGTTCCTTTTCACTTTTTAACAAAAACTGAAGGCAATAATTTTTCAAGTACCAACACCATGAAACAAATAATATGCAGTGAGAAAAAAGCATTCAAACTATAAATTTTAGGGGCATGATTGTTGGTTGAATTAATCATTAAGTCAAATTAAAAACATTTTTGGATCTTTTTTCATTGAAGACCCCAAAACCTCCCAAGGGTCATATACATGTACACTTATAAGATTCCCACTGATGTTTTATTTGTCATCAACTGACCCTTCTATTTAACAATTAGACTAGGAGTTTGAGTTTTCTATCGGCTGATAATTGACGAGGGTGAAGCCAGAGTCAACTATCAAAGACGAGAGAAAATGAGGACAAGTAGTCTAATTGCTTTAGTAAAAATCTACTAGTAATCTAATGCAAAATTTACAAACAGTTTTTTGTGTTTTTGTTTTTGTGTGTGTGTTTTTCTTTTTTCATTTTCCCAGCTTCTTTCTACTCACCTAATTTCAATTGAAGGTGAGTAGAGCAGCCAATCAGGGCAAATGATTTGCATTAAATACTAGTAGATTTTTACTAAATACTATTAGGCGTTGTTCTAAAGGTATGGCAATGTTACCAGCATTCGGGTTTTTACCTCTCGATTTAGTTTTCTATTTTCTGATTTGAGATCATCCTCTGTGCTAACCTAAAAACAAAACAATGATAAATACATGTAGCATTAGCTAAATAAAAATACCAATATTATTTTCAAAAACGTTTTTGAAATAAAAACAACTTACAGCAGTTTCGGCTTGTGTTTTGTAGCGTTTTACTTGACTTTCCAGTCGCATAACCTTTGACAACAAATAATTATTAATACCATAGGCAAGATGAGAAATAGTAGTCTGTGCACATGCAAATTTTCTTGTTCCAATCATTAGGCCTTTGAACTAAAGATGATGCAGCCTTTTCTGCCAGGAATTGCAGGGTTTTTTAATGCAATATGAAACTATAAAGCACCAGACAAAGAATGAAAGTAGAAATGACACCTGAAAAATGATCATGGTACATGTATACTCACCACTCCTTCAAGTCTGGCATTTTCTTGCTCAGCTTTTTGCAGTTTTATTCGAAAATCATTTATCTGCCTAGTAAATTCTCCTGTTGGTTGGTATCAAATGATAAACATTAATTTCTAATCTATGAGTATGGCATAACAAATGCAAACAAATATTTACTCTTACTTCGGAGTTCCTCCAAGTCTGCAGTGATAGCCTTGGGAGGATCGACTTCTTCCCTTCTTAGGATTATGATTTCGTCTTGAAGTTTGCGTACCTAATAAAACATAAATATTGTTAGTTAACAAGTGTACATGTACTGCTACCATTTGAGAGGCAAATTCAATGACAAATGTATTGCAACCCAAGTCACATGTGTTGCATTAAATTTCAAGCATTTTCAAATTGGTGGTGCCATAAAATCACAGCTCAAGTTGCCTGACAAAACTGCTAGTGTAATATGGCCTTCAAAGGAGTACATTTAACCTGTGATATATTTTCATTATCCATTTTGGCTAGCTTTGACACTAGGACAAGTCATTACCTGAGCTATGAGTGCTTCCTTCTCTTCAGAAACTGACCCCCTTCCAGTACTGGAATGACTGTCTGACCGGCTGCGATTTGAATCTGAAACACTACTTCTATCTGTAAAGTAAATATTTTCCCATCAACATGACTGTCTTCTTAAATGAATAATAGTAACAGCAAATGATAATGCAAATTTAAAGATGATTTCTAAAAACTGATGATCCTGCCATTTTGTTACTATTTTTAGAAACAAAATGTCAGATGTTGGTGTTGTGTGATCGTCTGGGTGTATAGTGTACTCTTGAGAAAGACTGTTGTTGACATCTTATGTTTCAACAACCTGAGTGGAAGTCATCTTCAGAGTGAGGAAACCAACAGACAGAGACGGTTTTCCTCCTCAAACCATTCACTCTCAAAATGTCAGATGTTTGAAAATATTTATGGTGATATGAAAGTGATATACTGGTAGATCTGGGCTAGTTTGAAAACAACATTTAGATGACTTATATTATACCTGAACCAGGATTGTCAGCAGCTAACATGCTGCCATCGTCTGGAGGAGATGATTCTTCATCATCTTTTGAGCTTTCATTAAACATTGATAAACCTCTTTCCTAATGATTAAAAATGAAATCAAGTACTATCCCTTAGAACACTTGCATTACAAACTCAACATATCCAAGGTAGGATTGCAAAGCATGTCCCAACAAAGGATTACTTATTTAGCAGTTTCTTGGTGCCACCTTGGCTTATAGTCAATCCTGCCCTCTTGGCTCGAAAGTTTTCAAGACCAAGATTTATAACGTGATCTCTTGGCATCCCCTCCTCCATGTGGGATGAGTCAAAGCGTTCACTATGACAATTATCTTCTATGCATGCTCTTATTACCAAATAAGACATTAGATGTATGATTGTGGATTATCGCACTGTTATCTCTTGAGAATTGCCAGGTTGTGAAAACCTCTTTAGGTAAACAATAAGACAGATAAATACCTTGAACATCAACAACAATAAGCTTATTGCCCCCATTCTTGGTATTTATCCCTTACATGCTGCACATCCAAGTGGATTTGGTCTATTAAAAGTTACATGTATAATAAACTTACTGATAACCAGTTATCACGGAATTCTATGGCATCTTTGAGACGCTGAATTTGGTCATCTCTTTCTTTTATTGTCCTTAGATGCCGTTCACTTTCCTATTATAATAAGAAAAAGATTTTTTAACCAGAGCCTGAAGAAAAAGGTATTTATAATTATGATGCATCTTGATCTTGGTGCTGGTTCTCACATGAAGGCTGATGATTGCTGTGTACCACTGAGTCATCCAAATCACTCAACCCTTTGATCACTGAGCTATGCTACATGTACCTGGTTCACACATATCACTGACAATCACTGAGATTTGTTTACATATAACTGCTGATTATTGCTGGTCAAATTTTGGACGATCTGGCAATCAGTAGCGATCATCAATGATCATATGAGAACCAGCCTTTAGCAAATCTATTACAGAAAGCTACAGTGTATTTGTAGGAAGATGTACTCCCACATATGGTACTTACCCTTGTTTTATCTTTTAGTTCATTCCTCAGTTCACATGATATTTCCTCTTCTTCTGCCATTCTAAATATGAAATTAATAATTAATTATCATGACAATAATACCATGGTGCTATTACCATGCAGACACTTCAACCATGAATGCTTCACGTTTTTTGTATACAGCCCATTCTTTTCAATGTGTCACACTTTTATAGTCTTGAAAAACCTTGTGTGATAACTGGTTTTTTTTTTTTTTAATTCTAAACTATGAGGGTTACAGGGTACAAATACAATGTCTTGTTACCCTTCACCGGAATTGTCACATTAAATGAGCAATAAAAAACTACAATGTATTGTGTGCAAACTGTCCCTTCAAATGTCAGATCAATACAAATGAGCAAAAACCAAATGCTTTGCAAGCAAGTCACAAGAAAGCAGTATATTGACTACAACAATTTTTTACAGTCAAAGGACATGCAGAGTGCCCATCTAGATTCCATTAATGATTTCATTATTCGAATATTGAGTTGATTATTTGACCTGAGTTTTCATTAATGAAATGGAAGACTCCAAGCCTCAAAATCTATTTTCTACTCCATTTTGATTGAATTCTTTAATGAGTGCCATAAATAGGAAGGAAAACTCCACAGAAAGCCCAGTACTACGTTTGCATGCTTTTCCGATTAAAATGCCAGTAGAAAATCAATTTTGAATTCACAAGTCTTCTGTTTTATTAATGAAAATTTAAGATGAAAAATCAACTCAATATTTGAATAATGAAATCATTAATGCAGTCTAGGGGGGCATGCTTCATGTCCTTTGACTGTAATGTAACAGATTGAAACAGCAATGGGATATGCAATTTTGCTTACCTATCTTTCAGACAATCCACTTGGTATAACAGTGCCTGTTTTTCATTGTCAAGCTGGGCTATAGACACCATTGCCTTTCGGTATTTATCTTCTGTATCACGAAGGTTATCCTAATGCAATGAAAACAGAATTTTTTTACAATGCTGGAAGTTTATTCTAATATGAGAGCTTTCAATTACAAACACATCAGACTATGAAAATAATTGTGTTGCATAGTGGTAGACCACTGGATTTCAACACTCGAGTCAAGACAGATCCCTGGTTCAATTCTTGTGGATGATGCAAGTGAATTGAATTTATTTGATATGTTGCTCTCTTTCCATCATGTTTTTACCCAGGTACTCAACAGTCTTCTTCCCATGTCCTTCACACTCATTCACTCCTGCTCAAGTATGTTAAGGCCTGGGATTTTCATTATGGAAATACCCCCCACGAAGAATTGAGTTTTTTAAAGATAAAAAAGGGTTGTAGTTTATTGTTAAATTCTAGTTTGCAGTGAAAATTGATATAAAGGTCGGATTCAATATCCTTTATTTTTTAGTGCTAGATTTTTGTATGTCATGTGACATATTATGTCATATTGACAACAAAATTTGCATAAAATTTATGCGGGCCTGAATTTTAGTTGAAGAAAAAAACTAAATATGCAGAACTGTTAAGGGTTTGGTAAAAAACATCTTGTCGTTTTCAAAAGTTGAGTCCGAGAGCGTGGAAGGGAGATGTTGTGAGGTGTTTTAATGAAAACCCTGGTCACGTGACCTGTTTTGCTAAATATCTCTTAATAGTTAAACAGGTTTTGAAAACGACAATCCCTCACGACCACAAAAAGAAGCACAAATAATGTGTACATTTGTTATACCTATTCAAACTCAAGTCCACATTTTAAATGGAAAAATGAAATACCATATGCCTCAAACATGGTCACGTGATCACCCTAAAGTCAAAATTTCCTCTAAAGGTTGAACAGGGACCCAAGATATTTCGATGTGCCAGTTTTCATTAAAATCGAATAAGTTTTGTTGCAAAAAGAAATAAATTCTGTATTTCATGAAATACTGGCTGAACCAGGCCTTAACCTACTTGAGTGGTGGGGCATACAGTACAGTAACTTTCCCTTAACTACATGTAACTACATGTATGTTGCCAAAACAAACTATGATTGCCTATTGTAGTGTACATGTATTCAAGTGTGCATTAATAACTGGGTTGTACACTGTTCACAAAATGAACTAACATAACACTATTTAACTTATCATTATGTAATGGCTCAATACCTGTACAGATTTGAGAACTTTCTCAGGAACAAGTGGGCCATTTGCCTCAACGTTTTCATCTTTAACAAGATTACTGATTGCACCAGCAGAGACTGAACGACCAACACTGTTAGACATCTGATAGAAAATAAGGATTTTTCATTGATTACATTGTACACTGTAGGCTATACATGTACTATCAATATTTTTACACCATTTGAAACTCCAAGCACAGGCAAAACCAACAGATTCTTATATTACATGTACGCAGAAATAACGAGCTTTGAATTCACACTCACCTTGAATTGTTTGTCCATTTCTTCCTCTGCCTAGTGACAAAATAAAAATAATGATTAAAATGTACTGTTTTCAACATGGTACTACCCCCTCACCTTGCTTTGTCAAAGACTGGCTGTAGAGGAAGGGAGTGGGGTGTTACTGTAGCTTGTGTTGATAGGTGTCTGGGTTAACATAAGTTGCTATGGTTTCCTTGTTATTTGCTTTCCTTGCCTACATGTACAATGAGGATTAGCCAAAAAATGTGACACCCATATGTACCCTCCTCCTTGATAAGTCAATAAATATCTGTTGTAGTACATGGTGCAAATTAAAAATGCACCAGTGCAAGTTAACCAGTGCATTTTTTTTTTGTTTACTTAGAGACATTAAAAAAGGGGGCTTTAATTACCTATTTGCTCAAGCTGTCTTCTATCTACCTATCCATCCATTCTTTCTACTTCTCTTATCCCTTACCCAATTCTACCTGTGACTAACTACCTAATTAGCTTTTTTTGACTTTATTTTTTCACTTACCTTGAGCAGACCGAGATTTGAACCTGAACCTTTGGAGTGAAAGTCCAAAGTTGGCAACGATGGGTTGTTTTATTTTATAAAGTACAAAGTCCTCCCCAATCCTAACCCTAAACCTAACCCCAAGGTATTCCTTGCTTTATTTTATAGAAAATACAAAGTCTTTCCCAATCCTAACCCTAAAACTAACACCAAGGTATTTCATGATTGTTTTATTTTACAAAATACAATGTGCACTAAATTTGGACCATGCACCACAACATATCCTTAAAAATATTTCCCTTTCAATTTAATAGATTCATAATTCATTTTAGGTCTAACTTGCTGGGAGTGATTGCTCACAGGGCTAAAAATAGTGGCCAGTTAGTTCCCAGATATGATGTCCAGCATATGCATTTTAGAATGAAAATATAGAGCATTTTAGGCCAGAATTAGGCCAGGCAAGTGCCAAATCTGTCCAGCTATTGTTTTTAGCCCTGGTTCAGTCATTGCAAGATCTAATTGAAATTTAGATGTTTTTTTTTATAAGAACCAACAAACAACTCTATTCATATATAAAGGTGGGCCTGAGTATTGAACCCACAATCACAGTGGTAAGATGCAAGTACTCTTACCAGTGCTTCCCAGATTCATGTACATACCTCTTTTTGTTGCCGCTCTAATTCTTTCATTCTTATATTCCTAGCCTCTGCTCTAGCTGCTCTTTTAGCAGATAATCTTGCCTCAGCCTAGAAAAAAATTACAATTGTTAGTTTAACATCATTTCCAGTTGAGCAGAAATTAATTTTCTAACCAAAACAGTCCAAAAGGGTTGTGTGCACACACAGAAAATACAAGTGACAGGATATTCCATGGTATTTCTCCAACATGGCAGATATGATATTACAAGGATAAGACCAAGGATACATGCAGTAAAATCTATGTTGTACAAAAATAATGAAATAGGATTGTATATACTTACTGCAATTCTCAATACTCTGCAAACTCAGACATTTCAAGGACTTGTTGTGAAACTGGTTTTTCACTGCTGTCAATCAAAAATAATCAGTTGCTAGCTTTTGTATTTTTGACTGGTGACAGTGAAAACCATATTCCAATGGGCACTTCACACCCACCAAGTCTGCAGAATGTTGAGAATCACAGTAGAACCATATATCACTCAGAACAAATTCTCATTTGTAACTTGTCCTGCGAAAAGAATGTTGCAAGTTGTACAAGCATTTTTTTATGTTTGACATCCCCTTATGTGATGTGAATTTTTCATTCTTTGCTGCACAAAGAGTAGAAGCTGCTTCTAATTTCTGCAACAAATTTTTGTAAAAATTTATGTGTGATATGGCTGTGCAACTTGTCATTTTATATGATTAGAGGACACATCACAAAAGCATAGTCTTATCCAATTCTTTCTCTCCTTTTTTGGAGTTACACCTTCAGCTAGATCAAATAAACAGAGCATGGCAAGTACTATTTTACACTCACATTTTGCTGCTGAATGATTCAAATTACATGTGCAACTTGCAACATTTTTTCGTGAGACAAATTGCAATGAAATTTGTATGACATGGTCACATGCAACCTGCAGCTATTTTTTTGGGAGACAAGTTGCAGGAGAAATTGTTCTGTGTACAAGGTAACAAGGCTTTTAAGAATACATCTGTGTTGAACTGATAACCTGAACTGAGTGGATCAGAGTAAAGTGCAAAGCACTCCATAAGAGTGGGATCTGAACCAGCTGCAAACCAAAGCTGTCAGTCCTAAGTTATAAACCCATTGATAAATCCAATAAAAAAGAAATATATTGACGGCTTCATATAATCATTTATTGCTCTTTATCAGACAACTACTAGTTTAAGTTTGCATTGTGTTCTCTATAGAGGTCACAAAAAGTGACAATCACGCTACTGTCAAACGATACTATCAACAAGTCCTTGAAAAAATTGAATTAAACTCAAATTTGAACGATTCCTTTACATTTGGTACAAAAAGAAATCTTTTTGGCAATTCCTTCCGTTGCTGGCTTCGTAAGGGCGAATGTTAAGTACAATCGTTGGAAATCTTTCACACCCACTGAATATCAACCTTATCAAAACAACTTCAAAATTTCACAAGAAAACAACCGACTTCTTAAAAACAGAAATTTCAACTCAGTCCAAACTGCTAGTAATATTCCACGGAGAATCAATTGAACAGGAGTTATCTTGACGGAGCTTAACAGCTTTAGCTGCGAATTCAATCGGAACTGATCAAGAATCTCGAACAATATACGATATAAAATCAAGTTCATTAAAAATTACGAGCCAAGCCTTTAATTATTCTTCGACACGAGAGGTTGATCATTGATATTTTCACAGCTTGCTGTGTCTACCAAAAGAACAGGGAGAATATCATCAAGCTAAAACACTTTACTTAAACTCGACAAAACAGTGGACGGGTCGGACTTCCAGGTAGAAAAATATCTCTGAGTAAACTTTTTCCTCGAATTGTTACTCAGATGATAGAATTAATCTCGAGACTGCTGTAAGTACAACCCATGAAATTTTTACTTACTTCGTGTGCAATTTGATTCAAAGTTTGATCCTCAGTAGCCGATGACCCTGTACGGGTGAGTCTTCCTCTTCTTGCAGCTTGTGAACTCATGTTTGATATTCAAACAAAGTTCCAGCAATTTAGATGAATTTTTAGTCGACTTTCTTGTCCCTTGAGTAGTCAACAGTCACGATTTCCTTTGACAAACTTTTGAATTTACATCGGTCATTCGTCTTTCCAGTGGTTGTTCGGAGCTCCAAAAAACAGTTCAATGCTTCTGCAAGGGTTCCTTAGCTTGATACGGTTAGTATAATGGTTCCACGATATTTTTATGATGAATAAAGCGGAGTAATTCTTGACCATGTAGAAAGTTCCGACATGGTTGAATGTCCGTGGAATCTACCAAGAGTAGGAGCGCACGCATTCCAACTAACTATCGACGCTGACAGGGAGTCAGTGGGCTCGATATCAAAATTGGGCGCGGTGCGTTCCCCCCTCGCCGAATTAAATGAACTAAATCCAAAAATATCTCACAAACTCTGTAAAAAATATTTCTTCGTTAGCGACTCAAGAACTGCGTCAGCTAGAAATTTTGAGTGGGTACGAGAATATCTTTTTTGGCAATTCCTGTCTGTTTTTGAGAGAGGGTGACCAAACCACTTCAGTGGTTTCCCATGGATCCATGGTTTGCGGGCTTCCTAAGTGTCAGAATACAGAATTTGCTACGAAAGTAAAACCACAGATTTTCAAATGATCCTGTTAGACCTTCACGTAAACTTTTACGGCCTCAAAGTTGCCCGGGGGGACTCCCATACTAATAGGGCGGGGATGTCGCCGGAAATTTTGAAAATGACCCCTAAAAGGTACCTGATTCTTGTCTACGTGGGCGCGGCAACTAATCATTCTTACCCCTAAAAGGTATCAAATCTAAAAGAAATGTAAACTCTTTTATCCATGAGTGCTAAGTGACAAATGTCAGATGATGAAGCGAAAATAAAATATCCTGAATTACTAACTGTCATTCCGGCTGTTATTGCCAACGAAGTTGGCTAACATAGAGACCAGGAGTGAGTTTGTTACGGAAGTGCGTTATTTCTTTTGTTCAAAACAGGTTTGACTAGATTACACTCCAAGGAAGTGTGCATAGTTTTGCTTGGTATTGGTTCGTCGCCAGAAATTTCGGACATTTGAGCCTGCAATCTTAGAAAGCGGATATGCCCTAAAACATACAATTTGCCGATTGGAAATGGCTTGGTCTTTTAATTTCTCGATAATATTTTGCTATTCTCTATTTGAAATGAATGATGTTTTTCCGCAAAAGTTTTTGAAACTGGCAAGAATAATGAAACCGCTGAACAGTGAGTCGTGGTCGCACATTCGGGGGATGTCAGGGCTCTTGGAGGAACTCTTTTTACCATGGTACAATTTGATGGTTTAGACAACTTACCGCATATTTCTTGAGCCGAGCATGACAATGAAGGAACAAGCTTTCCAAAACTGTAATTTTAAAGCGATTTGAAGCATTCTTTCAAAAGTTACAGGCATTTGAACTCAGCCGAATTATGAAGATTTGACGTGTTAATATATGAAAGATTTTAAAGGATGGATCAATTGGCGTTATTTCAAAAGCAGACGCAATATAAAGGGCTGGAGAGTCTGTTGATCATTTCACAAAACAGTTCCAGGGTATGAATTTTTAATTTCTTGTTTCATTTCTGCTCAAAACTATAATTTATAACATGTTGGCGGCTGGGTCGAATGGCCGCCCATAGTCCCCTTTTGCCAAAAAAAATATGCATGAAACTTTATCACCGATTAAAACGATCGACAGTCTTGAGTTGGTATAACTTCACTTTATCGATTCCCACCTATACATTTTTGAAGACATTCTTTTTAAGAAATAAAATTACCAAAAACATTTTAGGCCACATAAATTCTTTAGTAAACTTTTACGACCGTCAGTACTTAATATTTGAAATACGCCAGGCGTTCCTCGCGACGGATGTTTTTGTGTAAAGGCTAGTTCTATTCCGAACATTTTGCGAGACAAATTACCGATTACCGATCAATGAGAATCGCCATTGATTCTCATTGATCGGTAATGTTTAATTTCACATTTTCCTCGTACTGGAAGCAGTTATAAGGTAATTCCGTAGTTTTGCATTGCGCACCACGCTGCGCATAATACTGATAGTTCCCATTTCGCTTCTTTGCGTTGGATGTGACTCAAAACGGAGTAAAAGTAATATTAATTTCTAAAAAATATTTCGTTGAGCACTTCGAACTAAGCACGTTTTAGGCATTATTTTCAAACTCGCCCTAGTCCACCCTCGGTCACAGATACATTTACGCTCAGATTTACTCTTTTAAAAGTCAATAGCGCAAATACGATATACGGGCACCTATGTTTTTATTTCTTCAAATCGACAAAAATAAGATTTTCTATAATATATGTAATTACTGGAAAGATTCCATGTCCAAATTTTTAGATATTTTCCTAAACGAGTCGTTGAAAGCTGTTTTCACGCTGCTACGAGGGTACATACCATTATCCAATTTTACCTTCTTTCGCTTAACATCTGCATTTTCATGTCAATTTATAGCATCATATTGCTAGATTATTATGCAAAGAGTGAAAAAGAGTTCACTTTAGAGAGATAGAAATACTCAGATTCAAGAAGTGAATTTTGTTTGCCGCGATTTCGATTTTAGACTGTTTAGCTTAACACAAAGTTTAATGCAAAGAAAAGCAAAGTAAGAAGGCTCGCTTCTGTTCTTCTGTGATCTTCTGATTGAGTTGAATTGAATAGAAAACAGCAAAAATTAAACTGCCTAGTCTATCAGTTCACTGTAGCTGAACAGCTTTCGAACCCAGGAAACCTTTTCATCTTGAAAATTTCCTTGTTGTTTGAGTTTTATACGAGTACCGTTTCCACAGTGAACCATGATAAGCAGAGGAGGAGTTTTCATGAAGTCGGTGTAAAACTGCATGTTTTTCGTTGTTTTTCACTTGAATATCCTTCAACTGACCCAAGTGGCTTTTCGAAGATAATTTTGACAGTTCCACTCATTTGTCTGGCAGTTTGTCCATTTTTTATGGCCTTTTAGGTTGAAATTTTATCAAAAAATTGTCAAACATTTTCGTGTAAATTAGCATTGCCTTTCTTCCCGCTGTTAGTTCAAGCGTTAGTTTAAGTTATTTATATATTTATTATACACCTATTTCAAAAATCGTTGTCGCAGCCGAAGCAACAGTCAACACCCCAAGGCCGCAAGGAATTTCAAAACACAAAACACAAGTGTGTGTTGTCTATCCTGACATAACAGTGCTCGATACACAGACTTGCAGAGCGTTAAATATATATAATATGGACTAGATTGAAAACGAGACATGTTCTCTGTTACATCGAGTTTCAGAGTAACAGAGAACATGTCTCGTTTTTAACTCGTGGATATGCGAAGCATAGAAACGAGTTATTGTGAGGACTCTGGATATGCAAATGTGTCACTC